>CAWUOW010000303.1:0-309049 GCA_963924055.1 Drosophila limbata
TTTCCCGTTACTCGAAAATGAGAGATGCAATGAGAGATAAGAACATCGCATCTTGTGCAGAACTCTTTCTGCTATTAATCTGCTTACTTTATTTTGTTTCATTTTGCTTTCCCCTTCTCCTGCGAGGGTCGAAACAAAAATTATTAAGGTGTCGTATAGTTTTGGGCAGGAGTGTATTAACTGTTTCGATCGTGGGAGCGCTTGAATTGTTATTTTCACCAGCCTGTTATTGTTATTGATATCTTATTACTTGATAGGGGGAATATGTGCGAGAATATTTAGGTGGCTATGTGCATTACATATGTTACTATATATATATATATTTATGAAAAAAGAAAATATAAATAATTTAATTGTTAAAATTTAAAAATGGGAAGAAAAAAAGGAAAAATAAAACAATGTTCATAAATGAACATACTTTTCAATCAGCCCTCGGAATGCGCCACCACATGTGTAACACTCAAGTGACGCAAAAGGGTCAGGACGGCATAGAATTACCACACGGGTCGAGATCCCGGTTTTCAGCAATAAAAAGATCAAATAAACATAAGCGAGCCTGCATGTATGTGGGAGCAGATAATATCATAGAGAGCAAGGAGTAAAATATATGTAGAGCAGATAAGAGCATAGAGCACAAGGGTAAGAAGGAGTAAAAGATATGTGTCAAATAGTTGTTACATAAGATAAGATCAGACTAGACAATGAGTAAAAGAGAACCAAACATAATACAAGACAACTGTCGACTCGATCTAAATAAATACATAAGACAATACAATAAGTAAGAAGAAGTCAGGAATATATTAACACTATATCTTACTCTGTTTATTAGTACATAAGAATCCTTTAAAACCGCATACAATTCAATAAACGATGTCAGTTCATAATCATAACTCGAGAGTGTTTTACTTAGGGATTGGCCTGCGTACAATAATATTGAGATCTAAAACAGCAACTAACATTGCGGAAAGACTTAATACTTTGTATGCATTGTGTGTGCAATTCCGTTGAGATCTATAACAGCAATTAATATTGCGGAAAGACTCAATAGCTTTGCATACATATGGTCCTTCGAGCAATTGAGCTCAGTGACTGCCAACTGTAGCAGATACTTTAATCGGTATCGCGCAGATCAAGTCCATTGATCGCACCTATCGTGCATCGTGGCAAAGCTAGGGATAATAAAATAAAAAAATAATAATATCCTGCTACCACGATTGACTGCAGCGTGGGACTGGACGAGCGGCGGTGGAGCTTCACACAACAAGCGACGCTGGAAAAAGAGCGGCGAGGGAATCAGCTTCGTAGCGCAAGAAGAGCAGCGCGGTGTCGGAGCTGAGGAAATTTTGCAACGGAAAGGATCAGCGACTGGACGACGCAGGAAAAGAGCTGCGCGGGATCAGAGCTGATCAACAATAAGTAAGCGACGTGGGAACAGCGACTGGAAGACGCAGTAAAGAGCTGCGCGGGATCAGTGTTGGGAACCCAAGAAAAACGGCGCAACAAAGTAAGCGACGTGGGAGCAACAAGACTGGACGATGCAGTAAAGAGCTGCGCGGAATCAGAAGTTAGCAACCAAGAAAAAACGGCGCAAACAATTTTTCTTTAACGGCGGGAATCAGCGACTGGACGACGCAGGAAAAGAGCTGCGTGGGATCAGAGCTGATCAGCAAAAAATGCGACGTGGGTATCGCTGGCCTGGACAACGAAGTATCAGGAACGATAACCCAAAATAAACGGCGCAACAAAGAACGCGACGTGGGTATCGCTGGCCTGGACAACGCAGTATCAGGAACGATAACCCAAGACATGGCTTTGCGAAGTCACAGAGGAAAAACAAATAGAAACAGGAGTTTCTAAAAATAAACGAAATCAACGAAGCAACCAGATTGTGTCAGCATCTGGACGTTGAAGAAAAAAGCGACGTGATAATCAGCGACTGGACGACGCAGGGAAAGATCTGCGCGGGTCAAAGTTGACAACCCAGAATAGCGGCGCAAGAAAAAATAGTTCTGTAGAACTAATAAAAAAGGAAGCGCTACGTTGGAAAGTGGTAAAACGGAATCCACAGCAGCGCAACATTGTAACGTGCGGCGACACGAGAGACCAGGCAACAGGAGTTGCTAAAAATATATTAAAAAAAAAAAAAAATAAAAATAAAATAAAATAAAATAATTTAAAATGGCGTATACTCAAGAGGAGCTCAATGCACTGGAGGCTAGTCAATATGCCATATACGCCCAATTGAAAAGCTGGGGCGAAGAAATAAAAGAGGACAAATGCCCAAGTTTGGATTGGGCAACAAAAATTCAAGAGCAATGGGAATTGTTCAAGAAACAAGATAAGATTCTACAGGAAAATTTATCCTTTTGGGCAGAAGATTATTTTATGGATGGAACCTTTGGGAGAACTCAAGCTATACAAAATGAAATAATGTCACAATTATACAAGAAAATTGCGAAACATGTTATGCGGATAGAAGAATTTAACAGAGCGATATATTCATTGGAAAGAACATTGAACATTTGTGGACAATATCCGAAACAAATCCAAAACGATCTGGACGAGATCAAAGAAGATTTCGATAGGATAACAGAAATCTTCAAAGAATTGAAATCCCATGAGCAAGTAACGTCATCAATGCAAATTCGTTACGAACAGCTCACTGAAGAAAAAGGGGAGATGGAACGTTTTCTAAACTCAGAAAAAAGATTACGGAAAGATAGTGAGCGAATAATACGATTTATTCCATTTATGAAAAAGTATCCGGAGACACAAACACGTGGTGAAATTGATAAAAATAATGAAGAGCAAAAACGAGAGACTCCTGAAGAGCCAGAGACAAGGGAAGAGAAAACAGAACAACACACACAATCAAAGGACAAATTGAGCAAGGAAGACGATGTGCAATCTGTTCCCCATCCCGTACAAAAAAGTTCAGCAGATCAAGTGCAGCTACAACAGGAAAAAGATGGCAAGCAGAATCAGAAGATGGACGAGCAAGAAAGTAGCGAAGAGAAGGATAGCGTTAGACAGGCTGAAAATGACACAGATGATGAAGATCACCAAGGCGTTGCGGTAACCAAGAAAATCGTATCCGAAGATGAGCAAAATAATGAGAAGCAAACCCAGGAGAAGCGAAAACAAGGGCGCACTAATTTGGAACGGACGCTAGGTGAAGCAAAACAAAACAAGCCAAAACAGCTAAAAACGATCGATCAACTTAAGGACTCCAAGCAAAATGAAAGCGTACAACAGGAACAAGCGGAACAGGAAGCGGAGGTAAAGGAATATCAGCATATGAAAAAACCAAAGAACAGAAATAAAACTACTTTGGACAATGTCACAGAGGAGCAGTCCAAGCAAACAAAACATCGAGAAGAAAAGGTGCAAAAGGAAAGGATAGAATGTCAATTTATCCCGCCGGCAAGTCCTCACTTCGGAGGAATTGGAGACAGCACACTCAAGTACGAGAACAGGCTAGCGACAATTGAAGCTATTATCAACTCTCGGCCATTATATCCTATTGACTACGGAAAAGAATGCGAGGATATTCTGACTCCAGGTAATTTTCTAATCGGAGGACCGATGTTGGAGGTGAAGGAAACTGAAAGCGATAAGAAAATTTGGTTAACGGATCGTTGGAAATTACTATCGATAATGAAAACACATCTTTGGCAAAAATGGAAAGACAGTACTATTAAAAAACGAGAGCACAAGTCCGACAAAATAGCCACTTGTACGAGTAGAAGAATCTCACCCAGGAGTAGATGGAAAAAACGAGAATGCGAGTTTCAACAAGTAGCAGCCGAACACATATGGACATAGCTGCAATCCCGAAACACTTGGTTATTCAAGTTGTCAACAAACCAATTCTGGAATGGACCTGCGGAAGTCAACACAGTCAAGTGCTACAAATAACAGCACAAGACATCTTGCAGCTATAAGAAGGATGCACTGCCCGTCAAGACAAGCACTTACTGACCGCTTCTCAAGTAATTACAACAGCGGATGACATTCAACATCAAACAGCTAGCAAATAATATTTCACTTAATAAAGTAAAAGCCATATTTAATAAGCTAATAAATAATGTAGAAGAAATTAATAATATGAAGAAATTATAAGATGACCAAAAACTCAATAACTTGATAAGGTTAAGAAACAATATTGGAATGATAGCTTTAGGTACAATGTTTATAATAAGGAAATGTAAAATAGATAAACAAATATTAATATAGTCTTCGGATCACCACCAACAACAGCCACTTAAGCATGGCCCCCCGCAAAATGTTCATAAATGAACATACTTTTCAATCAGCCCTCGGAATGCGCCACCACATGTGCAACACTCAAGTGACGCAAAAGGGTCACGACGGCATAGAATTACCACACGGGTCGAGATCCCGGTTCTCAGCAATAAAAAGATCAAATAAACATAAGCGAGCCTGCATGTATGTGGGAGCAGATAAGATCATAGAGAGCAAGGAGTAAAATATATGTAGAGCAGATAAGAGCATAGAGCACAAGGGTAAGAAGGAGTAAAAGATATGTGTCAAATAGTTGTTACATAAGATAAGATCAGACTAGACAATGAGTAAAAGAGAACCAAACATAATACAAGACAACTGTCGACTCGATCTAAATAAATACATAAGACAATACAATAAGTAAGAAGAAGTCAGGAATATATTAACACTATATCTTACTCTGTTTATTAGTACATAAGAATCCTTTAAAACCGCATACAATTCAATAAACGATGTCAGTTCATAATCATAACTCGAGAGTGTTTTACTTAGGGATTGGCCTGCGTACAGTAGTATTGAGATCTAATACAGCAACTAACATTGCGGAAAGACTTGATACTTTGTATGCATTGTGTGTGCAATACCGTTGAGATCTACAACAGCAAGTAACATTGCGGAAAGACTCAATAGCTTTGCATACAACAAATATATTAATATTAAGACACTTTAATGGCACTGTCTACTCCCATAAATCAAATTTCTAAAAGAAATAACACTAATTTATATTTTCTTTAACAAAAATAATATAACCATTACAAAAAGCACAAATTTTTTACCTCTACTGTGTTTTGATTTTTGGGCGAAGGCACTACTGTTTTTGTAAACATACACTGGCGATCATAATTATTGGCACAACAAGTATTTTGAGATTTAGGGCTTATTTTGCTCCCTTCCCGTATTGTCATCAATTCAACTTTTTTCCTCGATTAAAAAAAAAATAGTGGCTGCAAAAATTTTTCTTTAAAAAATCTTATTGCTAATATTTTTTTTATGATTTTTTGAAAATTGCTAGTAATGACTATTTTAACCCCTTTACATACAAAAAACTCATTACTAGCAATTTTCAAAAAATCATAAAAAAATATTAATATTAAAATATTGGCATATAGCATCCAAACGATAGGAGCTACAGATCTGTTTTATATGTCGTTGGAAAGGTGTTTTGAAGGGCTTTTAGGCATACCTTCAAAGTTTTTTTTTTAAGTAAAAAAGTAAACAGCTACAGGTGAAATAAGGTATTTATTTCCACATTTTGGCGATTTAAGAAAAATCTACACATCAAATCACTTTTAAATATACTGCATGTTGTAGAGAATTCAATTACGCGTTTTTTTAAATATAACACATATTTGTCAAAATTCGTTTGGGCAAGATATTACCTATTAACTGAATATACCTTACACCTTTACACTACTGCATGTACATATGCAGTATGTACACTGCTTGCAGTGCATGTGGAAAGATACTGCTTGCAAGTGGTCAATTCTTTTTGCGGCAGATAAATCATTTTATAATCAAAAATATAGAAACTTTTGTTTTTCGACTTTTTCGAAAAATAGCTAGTTTAGCGGGAAATCACTAAAAACCGCTAAAATTGGAACCCCCATATCATCCAAACGATAAAAGCTACAGATGTGATATATATATCGTTGAAAAGGTATTTTAAAGGGCTTTTAGGCATACCTTTACTGTTTTTTTTTTTTTAAGTAAAAAGGTAAACAGCTGCAGGTGAAATAAGATATTTTTTCCCTCATTCAGGCGATTTTTGTGAAAACGCCAGTAATGATTTTTTCCAATTTTCAATATATTGTAGTTTGTAAAATTTCGATGTGTTTGGAAGATATTACCTGTTAACAGAATATATACGTTTTGCTTAGAATTGGAATAGGACAGCAGCAACAACGTGTCGTAGCAGCCAGAGCTTGAGAGTTCTGTTAGATTTTGACAAAATTGTACCGTCAAAATATATTGCAAATTTCAAAACTTTTGATATCCTACTCCAAAATTTCTGATATCTTATAAAAAAAACCTCTTTACGAGGTAAAAGTCTAGTGACGAAAACATTTTAATGCACCAAAATTTCTGATATCCAATTTTGTGACGAATAATATTAAGTTTTACTTAAAAATTACTACAAAAAAATTTGTTTGTCACTCAGCACATTGCGCTAATTTCTTCATACCTAATAAATATATATTTTTTGCGCAGTGCCGAGTGACAAAAAAATTTTTTTGTAGTAATTATAACACATATCTGTCAAAATTCGTTTGGGCAAGATATTAGCTATTAACTGAATATACCTTTCACCTTTACACTACTGCATGTACATATGCAGTATGTACACTGCTTGCAGCGCAATGCGGAAATAAACTGCTTGCAAGTGGTGAATTCTTTTTGCGGCAGATAAATCATTTTATGATCAAAGTATAGAAACGTTTGCTCTATGACTTTTTCAAAAATCGCTAGTTTAGCGGGAAATCGCTAAAAACCGCTAAAATTTTAAGTGGTGAATTCTATTTGCGGCAGTTAAATCATTTTATAATCAAAAATATAGAAACGTTTGCTCTATGACTTTTTTGAAAAATCGCTAGTTTAGTGGGAAATCGCTAAAAACAGCTAAAATTGAAACCCCCATAGCATCCAAACGATAGAAGCTACAGATGCGATATATACATCGTTGAACAGGTATTTCAAAAGGCTCTTAGACATACCTTTAACGTTTTTTATACCCTGTGCCCATTGAAAATGGTCAAAAAGGGTATGTGGCGTATCGACGCCTTCGCTGAGCCGCAGTTTATTTTTGAGCTCCGTACTAGCTTTGACGAAATACAACCCTGTGTAGAGTGACGCTTGGCCGCAGAAGAAGAAGAACAATCGAGAATAAGAATTCAGCAGCATCAGCCAACATCAATTAAAACTTATTGAAATTAGTGTTATTGTGAATAAATAATATAAATAATATTGACGGTGTTTAAATATATTCATTTACACACAATCGCAATAGCTTGTCGCCCATCGTCGCGACAATTGGTGACCCCGACAACAGAACGCATTCATACTTTTGATGCGCAATTTTTCACACACGCACACACACACAGATTTCTACTTAATTTCACAACTTCTTGGAATTTTGGCATCATGGCAGGCGACAATTCCACTGACGATCTTGATGACACTGTGGTCGACGACTCACATTCCAATGATGCTGCATCCACATCTCAAGCCATGAGATCGAGCACTACAATCAATCGTCTTGCAGTGAAAATTCCGCCATTTTGGGCCAAGCGTCCCGAAATTTGGTTTGCACAAATTGAGTCGCAATTCTGCATTGCAGGCATCACTGCCGACAAAACAAAATTCCACACGGTTGTTGCTTCGATGGAATCGAGCGTTATTTCACAAATAACTGATGCTGTTCTCAATCCGCCCACCGACGACAAGTACTGAAATCTAAAGCGAAACATCATTGAGCGTTTCTGCGAGAGCGAGCAGAAAAAGATCCAGAAGCTTCTCTCCGACATCGACTTAGGAGACAGACGCCCCACTCAACTTCTCAACGAGCTCCGTGGTCTGGCTAAAGACCGGATCAATGAAGATTTTCTCAAATCCTTGTGGATGCAACGCTTGCCACCACATGCACGAGCCATTCTTCAAGCTTCAAACGATGACTTATCAGGCATGGCAAAACTCGCTGATAAAATTCTCGAAGTTGAAGGCCTCGCTCACATGAACGTCACTTCGGTCGCAGCTCCAGCAGGTAGCACATCGTTGCCAGCTCACTCGTTGCACGAGATTGTCACCAGATTGGACAGCTTGGAGAAACGTATCCGCTCTCGATCTCGGTCACAGAGCCGTTCATCAGCAAACGGAAGCCAAAATAGCTCTCCGTCGGAATGTTGGTACCACTCCAAGTTTGGCAGCAAGGCTACTAAATGCAAGCCACCCTGCTCATACAAATCCGATTCAAAAAAACTAAACAACTCTTCTGTTTCGTCGCCCGCCGAACCAGAAGAAAGCTGCCACATCGCACGCATCACGATTTTCGAAAAGGGCACACAACAAAAATTTTTAATCGACACAGGAGCTAATGTTTCAGTTCTTCCAGCACAATACAAGGACAAATTCAACAAATCAGACTCATTCAGACTTTTCGCAGCAAACGGCACGTCTATCAAAACGTTTGGAGAAAGACGCCTCAAGCTCTCATTTGGTCTTCGCCGTGAATTCATCTGGACGTTCATCTTGGCAGACGTTTCAACTCCGATCATTGGCGCAGATTTTCTAAGCCACTTTGATCTCTTAGTCGACACCAGGCGAAGTACACTTATCGACAACAAAACTTCACTCCAGGCGCAAGGAGCCGCATCGAAGATCTGCGAAACTACAATTGTATCGCATATCAGTAACAACGATGTTGCCCGTATACTGAACGATTTCAAGCAGTTGTCTGTGCACAATCACAATAAACAACCATCTCCTTCTAACGTTACACACGTTATCGAGACCACCGGTCCGGCAGTTTTTGCACGACCCCGCAGACTCACTGGAGAAAAACTTTTGGCAGCTAAAAAGGAGTTCGACTACATGGTACAGCGTGGAATCTGTCGACCTTCCAAGAGCAATTGGGCAAGTCCACTTCATATGGTACATAAGTCAGACGGCAGTTGGAGACCCTGCGGAGATTTCAGAGCACTTAATGCCAAGACAGTGCCTGATCGTTACCCGCTACCATTCGTTCATGACGTCACCCACATTTTACACAGCAAAACCATCTTTTCTGTCATTGATCTGCAAAGAGCGTACCATCATATTGCAATAGAACCAAACGACATCCCGAAGACAGCCATCACATCTCCGTTCGGCTTATTTGAGTTTTGCTACATGACTTTCGGTTTGCGAAATGCATCGCAAACATTCCAAAGGTTCATGCACAACGTGTTGCGTGACCTGGACTTTGTATTCGTATACATTGATGACATACTGGTTGCCTCGTCTAACCTGGAAGAACACAGACATCATTTAAGAACCGTTTTCCAGCGACTTACCAACAACAATTTGACAATCAATGCCAGCAAATGTCAATTTGGACAGCATGAGGTCCACTTTCTTGGTCACAAAATCGACTTGAAAGGACTTCTTCCTCTGGAATCACGAGTCTCAGCCGTCCGTGATTTTCCTCAACTTGAGACTGCATGTCAACTCAAACGATTCCTTGGCATGCTAAATTATTATCGTCCATTCATTGCAAACGCTGCACAAAATCAAATGGCTCTGCAGTCGCTTATTAAAGGAAATAAGAAAAATGACAAAACTCCAATTGATTGGACTGAGGACTCACGACGTGCTTTTCAGTCCTGCAAAGATCATTTGGCCAACGCAACCTTGCTAACTTTTCTATCTCCCACAGCAACACTCTCACTGAGCACGGATGCCTCGGATGGCGCCGTCGGAGCCGTTGCACACCAACTGGTCGATGGTAAACTGCAGCCATTGGGATTCTTCTCAAGGAAACTAAATCCCGCTCAAACCAGATATGGAACTTACGATAGAGAATTGTTAGCAATTTACCTAGCAATAAAGCACTTTCAATTTCTTCTTGAAGGACGCCAATTTATCGTTTACACGGACCACAAACTGCTAATCTATGCTTTCTCACAAAAACTGGAAGACACTCCACCCAGACGAGGAAGGCATTTGGATTTTATCAGCCAGTTTACAACGGACATACGTCACGTCGCTGGCAGAGACAACGAAGTCGCAGATTTTCTGTCACGGATCAACACAATCAGCGAAATCGACTACGCGGCCATCGCTACAGCTCAAGAATCCGACACAGAACTTCAATCTCTATTGAACAACGAGGACATCTCATTAAAACTGAAAAAGATCTCGCTTCTGAACACGACAGCGTCCTTATACTGCGACGTGAGCGCAGACAGGATTCGACCGTTCATTCCAAAGCCCTTACGCAAACAAGTCATTCAAAAAATGCACAACTTGGCACACCAGGGTCGTAAGGCAACCCAAAGATTAATTTCCGAACGATTTGTTTGGCCTTCAATGGGGAAGGAGATCAGCAGCTTCGTACGAGCTTGCTTACAATGCCAACGTTGCAAGATTCAACGCCATAACAAATCTACACTGGGGAGCAACGGACCAATAGATCAGCGCTTTGATCATATCAACATCGATCTTATTGGGCCACTCCAATCTCACGAGGAAACCGCTACTGTTTGACATGCATCGACCGTTTCTCCAGGTGGCCTACGGCAATCCCAATCCCGGATATGTCAGCAGAGACTGTAGCCACCGCCCTACTCAATGGTTGGATCTCATCGTTTGGCGTTCCCCTGCATATCACTAGCGATCTGGGAAGGCAATTCGAATCTTCTATCTTTTCAGGTTTAATGCGTATCTTGGGTATAAAACACTTGCGGACTACAGCCTATCATCCACAAGCAAATGGCCTCGTGGAGCGCTGGCACAGGACTCTGAAGGCAGCCATTACATGCCACATGACCAACGACTGGAGCGACGTTCTGCCACTAGTGCTACTTGGGCTACGTGCTACTTGGAAGGAAGACCTGGGTGCTTCTCCAGCTGAAATGCTTTTCGGATCATCCCTCCGTGTTCCTGGAGAGTTTGTCACTGCTAATCAAAATCATCCCAATGAAACCGACTTTATTAAGTTGCTGCGCAACCGCATGCAGTCCCTCGGACAAACAAGCACATCCTGTCATGGCACGAAGGAAACGTTTCTTCAGCCAGAGCTCAACCATGCGACGCACGTTTTTGTACGCGTTGACCATGTACGAGCGCCACTGGAGCCTCCGTATGAGGGCCTATTTGAGGTTCTGGACAAGCAAAGCAAATACTTTAAAATTCGGTTGCCAACCAGAGACGTAAACATATCCATCGATCGACTTAAAGCCGCATTCATGGACAGCACTGAACTATCGCCAACGCCTGTTCAAACTCAGAACACGACGCAGACGACACCACATGATCCAGTCCCGGAATGCTCAAACTCTACGCAGTTTACTCCATCCGATCCCGTAGAAGCAACGAAGACGTCAACAACCATCAGATCTGGACGAACCGTCCGTTTTCCATCTCGCTACCGATAGACGTCTATCTAGCGGCGGAGCCCTGTGGCGTATCGACGCCTTCGCTGAGCCGCAGTTTATTTTTGAGCTCCGTACTAGCTTTGACGAAATACAACCCTGTGTAGAGTGACGCTTGGCCGCAGAAGAAGAAGAACAATCGAGAATAAGAATTCAGCAGCATCAGCCAACATCAATTAAAACTTATTGAAATTAGTGTTATTGTGAATAAATAATATAAATAATATTGACGGTGTTTAAATATATTCATTTACACACAATCGCAATAGCTTGTCGCCCATCGTCGCGACAGGTATATTAGATTTGTGTGATGTATGTAACATTCAGAAGGAAGAATCTCCGACCAAAGTATATATATTCTTGATCAGCATCAACAGCCGAGTCGATTGAGCCATGTCCGTCTGTATGTCCGTCCGTCTGTCCGTCTGTTTGAACGCGTCGATCTCAGAAACTATAATAGCTAGAGACTTCAAATTTGGTATGTAGGTTGCTGGATACCGGACGCAGATCAAGTTTGTTTTTAAATTTGGATCGGACCACTATATCATATAGCTGCCATAGGAACGATCAGTCGAAAATCAACTCTTAGTATGAACAACTTTTTTGTTGTCTGAGATAACTGAACCAAACTGACAGAATATGCATATGAGATGGTCCCAACCAATATTCTATTTTATGGATACTGGCACAGGGTATCCTGCAGTCGAGCAAACTCGACTGTAGCCGCGCCCACTTGTTTCTAAGTAAAAAGGTAAACAGCTACAGGTGAAACAAGTGGGCGCGGCTACAGTCGAGTTTGCTCGACTGCAGGATACCCTGTGCCAGTTTGGTTTACATATCTCAAACAACAAAAAAGTTTTTCATACCGAGACTTGATTTTCGACTGATCGTTCCTATGGCAGCTATATGATATAGTGGTCCGATCCAAATTTAAAAACAAACTTGATCTGCGTCCGGTATCCAGCAACCTACATAAAAAATTTGAAGTCTCTAGCTGTTATAGTTTCTGAGATCGACGCGTTCAAACAGACGGACGGACAGACGGACGGACGGACAGACGGACAGACAGACGGACATGGCTCAATCGACTCGGCTGTTGATGCTGATCAAGAATATATATACTTTATATGGTCGGAGATGCTTCCTTCTGCCTGTTCCATACATCACACAAATCTAATATACCCTTTTTGACCATTTTCAATGGGCACAGGGTATAATAAGGTCTTTTTTCCCACATTTAGGCGATTTTTGAGAACACGCCAGTAAATTTCAACATATTGTAGTATGTTAAATTTCGATGTGTTTAGAAGATATTACCTGTTAACAGAATATATACGTTTTGCTTAGAATTGTAATAGGACTGCAGCAACAAAGTGTCGCAGCAGCCAGAGCTTGAGAGTGCTGTTAGCTTTTGTGCTTTGCATGTATATTTGTAAAAGTAACTAGTGTTGCCGGACAGTTCGTTTTTGCTTGTACAAGTTAACACAAGTTGCCAAACTGTTGCTTAAGTTGCACAGCGGAAGCGAAACAGCAGTGTCGTTGACCGATATACGTATTGTGCAAGATCACCTGCAGTTCACAATTCGTCTAACGTCAGCATCTCAAGTTCGGCATCGGTCAACAGTTCGACGCCCGCAACTTCAGTGGAATAAGAGCGCCACCGTGGGAACGCTGATTCTGCACTTTTAGGGCATAGGGCTAGTTGTAATTATAAATCATTCTGTTCTTTAGAGTTAGTTGAATTTTGGCAATAAATGAATACGGTTCGGTTCTCGGATCGAAGATAAAAGTTAAATATATTCTCTGGACGGTTCGGTCAACTCCTTAACTGGCGCCCAACGGCATAAAGACTTGCTACCCGTTAAGCGAATCGAAAAAATTTAAGTTGTACTAAAAAAACAAACAGCAGCGCCCAACGGTCTCTGTGGTGAACAATTTAAAAAAAAACTTATTGTTTTTCAAGTTTTATTAAATAAAAAACAGCAGCGCCCAACGGCCTCTGCAAGTGAAAAAACCAACAAAGAAAACAGCAGCGTCCAACGACCTCTGACCTCTGACAAAAAATTTAAAAAAACTGCAAAGCGTCAACACCGACGGCAGAAATTAAAAAAAACAACAACAATAATAACTTTAAAAAAATCGGCAAAGCGTCAACACCGACGGCAGAAATTAACAAGAACTACATCAACAACATAAAAAAAACTGCAAAGCGTCAACACCGACGGCAGAAACCAACAAAAGCAACAACACCCAAGGAAGCAGGAGCGAGACTGCAAGCGTTAACACCGTCAACAAGGACATCAACTAACAACAACAGGACTCAACCAGGAGCAGGCGAAGAAGAAGGCGATATAATTACTTCTAAATACTAAGACAAGCATGTGAGTGGAGTGTTCTTTGCTTTTTCAATTAAAATTCAATAAAAACAAAATTAAAATTTTTTAAAAAATAAATAAATATAAATAAATAATAAATAAATAAAGTTATTTAAAAAATTTTCGAATTTTTTCTAAAAATATTATTCCACTTTTTGAAGAGTTCTTTATGAGTGATAGGGAATTAAACGAGTTAAGTGAAAAATTTAAGAAACGTCTCATGGAGGAAAGCAGCTCATACTGCTTACAGGGTGTTTGAGAACTACATAGATAGCTCCAAACATTATCAGGCTTTAGCGATCATAAGGAATAAGATTAAAGGATCAGCAGACACGATTCTATCTTCTTTCGATAATCCACTTAACTTCAAGGCAATAATTGACCGACTGGACTTTACGTACGCGGACAAAAGACCCATCTATCTAATAGAACAGGAAATGTCAACACTTCGTCAGGGAAATCTTTCCCTGCTACAGTACTATGATGAGGTGGAGAAGAAATTAACTCTCCTCACCAACAAGACAATTATGACCTACGATACTACTGTGGCTGCGTCATTGAATGAAAAATACAGGGCAGATGCTCTTCGCGTTTTCATATCAGGTGTTAGAAAGTCGTTAAGCGACGTTCTATTCTCTGCAAGACCAACCGATCTCCCTTCCGCATTAGCGCTGGCCCAAGAGGTTGAATCCAACCACGAAAGGTACAATTTTGCTAGTAACTTTGCGCGAAGTATGAAGGACACATCGGACAGAAACATTCAACAAGGAAAAAATCCTTACTTTTCAAGGAGATAGGGACCCCCCAGACAAGACCAAGTTCAACCCATGGACGTGGATAGCTCATCCCGTTTCAGGCAACCTAGCCAATACCAACAGGGCCAGTCTCAAAGACAAACCCCAAATACAAGTAATACTTGGCAACAAGAACAAAACAATCAGGCTAACTCATACAACAATTTTGGACAAACAAACAAACGACCAAACAGTGGAACCGCTAGGTTCACAGGACCGAAACAACAAAGAATTAACCATTTAGCTCCAGAAGAAGACTTTAACAACCAGGAAGACGCGTACCAGACTGAAGCAGAGTTAGAAGCAGAGGACGTAGACGACGAATTGACGGACTATGACCAGCTAAATTTTTTTAGACATAGCTCCCTGCTTCCGTTCATAGAAAGAACAATAGCAGGGAGAAAGATAAAACTTCTAATCGATACAGGGGCCTCAAAGAACTATATTAAACCTATAAAAGAACTTATAAATGTGGTCCCAGTAAATCAGACTTTCCAGGTAAAATCAATTCATGGCCAGAACAACATAGACAAAAAGTGCGTAATGCACCTCTTCGGAATACGCACGACATTTTTCATTCTACCAAATTTAATGACATTCGACGGAATTATTGGACTTGACTTACTACAACAGACCGACGTTCAATTGGATTTTAAAAATAAAAAACTAATAACCAGCAACAGTTCCGAGGAAATTCATTTCTTTAAATGTTTAAATGTAAATTTTGCTAAAGTCGAAGACATCGAAGTGCCCCAACCAATAACAGAAAAGTTTCAGGCTATGATAGGAGACCGAATGGGTGTCTTTGCAGAACCAGATGAGGCACTCCCTTACAACACAAACATTATTGGCACAATTCGGACGGAAAATGAAGACCCCATCTATTTAAAATTATACCCTTACCCAATGGGTGTTTCGGACTTTTTTAATTCAGAAACTCAGGCCTTGTTAAAAGATGGCATAATAAGACCATCTCGGTCACCTTACAACAACCCCGTCTGGGTAGTTGACAAAAAAGGGACTGATGAGCAGGGAAACAGGAAAAAACGCTTAGTAATAGACTTTCGAAAACTTAACCAGAAAACAGTAGATGATAAATACCCAATTCCTAACGTGGTATCCATTCTGTCGAACCTTGGTAAATCGAAATACTTTACGACACTGGATCTCAAGTCAGGCTTCCACCAGATCCTACTCGCGGAAAAAGATAGAGAGAAAACAGCTTTCTCGGTTGGAAATGGAAAGTATGAATTTTGCAGACTTCCTTTTGGCCTGAAAAATGCACCAAGCATTTTTCAGAGAGCCATTGACGACGTGCTTAGAGAACAGATTGGGAAATCATGCTGTGTTTACGTTGATGACGTAATCATCTTTTCAGAGAGCATGGATGACCATGTCAAGCACATCGCATTGGTCTTGGACAAATTGTATGAAGCTAACATGAGAGTTTCACGCGAAAAGTCCAACTTTTTCAAGGAAAGCGTCGAATATTTAGGCTTTGTCGTATCACGAGGAGGTATTAAAACTTGTCCGAACAAGGTTAAAGCCATTCGTGAACATTGTTCAATGTCAGGTCGTTCCTTGGCCTAGCAAGCTACTACAGATGCTTCATTAAAGATTTCGCATCTATAGCAAAACCAATAAGTGACATTTTAAAAGGTGAAAATGGCAAAGTAAGCGCTACACAATCAAAGAAAATACCGATTGTCTTTGATGAAAAACAATGTCAGGCGTTTGAGAAACTGAAAGAGGTTCTTGCGTCTGAGAATGTTATCCTACTTTATCCGGATTATAAGAAAGCATTCGACCTAACAACAGATGCTTCGTCCTTTGGATTGGGAGCTGTCTTATCTCAAGACGGAAAGCCAATAACCAGGATTTCAAGGACTTTGAAGGATAGAGAGCTTAACTTTGCAACCAACGAAAGAGAGTTACTCGCTATAGTTTGGGCTTTGAAAAATCTCAGAAACTACCTGTACGGAGTAAAAAACTTAAACATTTTTACGGATCATCAGCCTCTGACTTTCGCGGTCTCAGATCGCAACCCAAACGCAAAAATCAAGCGTTGGAAAGCATTCATAGATGAACACAACGCACAAATTTTTTACAAGCCAGGCAAAGAAAACCACGTCGCTGATGCGTTATCCCGGCATAACATTCATGCCCTAGAAGACGATGCACAATCAGATATTGCCACAATACACAGTGAACTATTCCTCACCTACACTATAGAAACATCTGACAAACCAGTAAATTGCTTTCGAAATCAAATAATAATTGAAGAAAGCCAGGTTGACTCAGATCGTACGGTTATTATGTTCGGTGAAAAAACCCGACACCTCATAAGCTTCTCAAACAGAGAATCGCTTATCAAAAGAGTATGCGATGTTGTCAAAAAAGATTTAGTAAATGCAATTTTATGTGACCTCCCAACATTAGCATTTGTGCAACACAAGTTGGTAGAAACCTACCCGACAACAACATTTCGCCACTCAAAACGCATGGTAACCGACGTCATAAATAAAAGTGAGCAAAAAGAAATAATCGTTGCAGTACATAATAGGGCCCATAGAGCCGCTCAGGAGAACATTAAACAAATTCTCGAAGATTATTTTTTCCCAAAAATGACAAAACTGACATACGAGGTTGTTGCAAATTGCAAGATTTGCCAGAAAGCTAAGTATGATCGTCATCCACGGAAACAAGTATTAGGAGAAACTTCAATCCCGTCACATGTGGGCGAAATTTTACACATCGATATATTTTCGACAGACAAAAAACACTTTCTTACTTGCCTGGATAAACTTTCAAAGTTCGCAGTTGTTCAACCCATCGCTTCCAGAACAATAATTGACATACAATCATCAATATTACAGCTTTTAAATTTCTTTCGACATACAAAGACCATATATTGCGATAACGAACCAGCAATAAAATCAGAAACAGTCAAGACACTCCTAAGCAATCAATATGATGTCCAAGTCGTAAACGCACCACCACTCCATAGTACTTCGAACGGTCAAGTGGAAAGATTTCACAGCACTCTCGGCGACATCGCACGATGTCTAACAGCCCAAAGAAAGATCACTGACACAGTAGAAGCAATACTTCAAGCCACTATAGAGTACAATAGAACCGTGCACTCGGTCACAAACAGACGGCCTATAAAGTCCTTAAAGCACAATAAATACAAATGGAAAGGCTTAATGAAAAAAGACAAGACAGAAATTTCCAAGTAGGAGACATTGTGCTCATTGTGCAAACAGACGATTAGGAAATAAACTCACACCTTTGTACACCGAAGGAAAAGTTGACGCGGACTTGGGGACAACAGTCCTAATAAATGGGAGGGTGGTCCACAAGGACAATTTGAGATAAACTTAAATTTCTTTTTCCATTCATATTACAGGATTTGGGTTATACTATTTTTTCTAACAACGACGACAGCCAAACTGACGGACTACATTAACGCAAAATACATTCCAGTAATGGACGGAGACGTGACTATATGGAGTGAATTCAAACACCTGACGCATATGACCAACTTGACAAAATACTCGGAGATAGCGGACGAAACAGAAAAATTGAAAAACACTTTCCGCAGAGCCACATGAGACGACTACTAGACTCGGACATACGACACGTACGGACTCTTTTAACCACAATAGAAATCCACCATCGTCACGCTAGAAGCATTAATCTGATAGGCAGCGCTTTAAAGGTAATAGCCGGTAATCCGGATTTTGATGATTTTGAAGAGCTCAAATTCAGCGAGAAACAGCTTGTTGAATCAGAAAATAGGCAAATTTCTATTAACACAAAAACACAACAGCAGATAAATCAGTTAACCGATAGCGTAAACATTTTGATAAAAAAACTCACAGAAAATACAAATTAATACAGAACATTTGTACGAAACATTACTTTCGAGAAATAGAATTATAATAGCAGAAATTGAAGCCCTCATGTTATCAATCACTCTTTCAAAAATTGGAATAATAAACCCAGCGATTTTGGATTCAGACGACTTAAAAAATATAATCAATGAACACTCTACAAATATTACTATTACAGACTTAATGGAAGTTGCACAAATTAAAGTATTATTAAGTAATCATTTTTTGTTATTATAATCATTTTTTGCACTTTATTATAAAATATCCTAGACCTATTTTACAATGTAAAAAAATAACAATTTATCCTGTCTAACACAACGGCACTATTCTTAACTTTGGCGAAGACAACAACATAGCTGACTGCGGTAACAAGGTCATACCGATTGGAAACTGCAGCGCTACGCTCACCACCACCTTCTGCAGGAAGTTGCCCTACTCAACATGCGCAAAACAACTCCATTCAGGTGGTATCGCACTTTGCACCACTCGCCCCAGCCATCTCGATTCAATGACAATCATCGACGAAGGTGTTATTATCATCAACGAGGAAACAGCCACGGTCGACGAACAAACAGTATCCGGAACATTTCTCCTCACCTTTGTCAAGGAAATTAGAATCAATGGCTCTGTCTTCAAGAACCTGAAAAACTTCGTGAGGAAATCCTCTGGCCCGCCTTCATCAGCACTTCTCAATGTGACAGGCCACCTCGAAATACTGAGCCTGTCTTACCTTCAGAAGCTGAGTATGGAAAACCTTCGGTATATCGTCCAGATGGAAGAGGGACTTTCAAAACGGCCTATTTTATCCGGACTGGCCGCAACTACCCTTTTGGTCTTCTCCTACGTTGCACTCAAGCTTTGCAAAAAACATCAGAGGAAACAACGCCAACATGACCTCCAAGCCGTCATTGATAGTTTGAAGAAGACCGAGGACGTCCTTCACTTAAAGGAGGGAGGAGTTAACACAAGTTGCCAAACTGTTGCTTAAGTTGCACAGCGGAAGCGAAACAGCAGTGTCGTTGACCGATATTGTGCAAGATCACCTACAGTTCACAATTCGTCTAACGTCAGCATCTCAAGTTCGGCATCGGTCAACAGTTCGACGCCCGCAACTTCAGTGGAATAAGAGCGCCACCGTGGGAACGCTGATTCTGCACTTTTAGGGCATAGGGCTAGTTGTAATTATAAATCATTCTGTTCTTTAGAGTTAGTTGAATTTTGGCAATAAATGAATACGGTTCGGTTCTCGGATCGAAGATAAAAGTTAAATCTATTCTCTGGACGGTTCGGTCAACTTACACACAATAAACACCTTTTGACGAAGTTGTACCGTCAAAATATATTGCAATTTTCAAATTTCTGATATCCTACTCCAAAATCTCTGATATCTTATAAAAAAAAACCTTTTTACGAGGTAAAAGTCTAGTGACGAAAACATTTTCATGCGCCAAAATTTCTGATATCCAATTTTGTGACGAATAAAATTAAATAAATAATATTAAAAAAAAATTTTGTTACTCGGCACTGCGCAAAAATAAATATTTATTAGGTATGAAAAAATAAGCGCAATGTGCCGAGTGACAAAAATTTTTTTTTATAAGATTCTCAAAATACTGGCTGTGCCAGTGTATATATATGCATGCATTGCAATTATTATTGCAATTGTTGCTCATCGAGTTGGCAGCAGCTTGCACAAATAAAATAATCTTTATGAGCACACATACATATATGTACAATTGATTATCAATCACGAAATTGATTATCAATCGAAATGTCATCCATTAACTTACCTGAAATTGTTTTTTCTTGCGTGTATTTTCCAAAATCACTTCTCTCTCTTCTCTTGTCTTCAAACGGGCCGTGCTCTGCTTGCTGTCAGGAATCAAATGGACTCTTAGACAAAGCGACGCGCGCCGTCAATGAAAGACAAAAACAACAATAGGTTCCGTTAACCCATTTTTGTTGGCCCGAGCGATTGCCACGTGCTGACTCACATATTTTTTATCACTCTTGATGGGAGCGGGGGCCCCACGGGGTAAATTCGGATTCGTCCGACGCACAATTTTTGTCGACGTCAACGTCGGCCGAAAACTTGTACTCTCGGCAGAAAAAATAAATAGCAACAACAAGCAACCAACAGCCTCTGCCTGCAACGTACAATTTTTGTCGACGTCAACGTCGCCGAAAACTTGTACGCTAGAGAGAGAGAAAGAAACATGAAGGAACGAACAGAAACAGCCTCTGCCTGCGTCGCTTAAGCAGCGCACGCACGACGTACATTTGTTTGGACATCGCCGACGCGTCGGCAAGCAACGAAACAAGAGAAACGAAGAAAAGTAACTCTGCCTGCGTCGCTCGAGCAGCGGCCGGTCGCCGCTGGCAGAATTATTAGAAAAATAACAACAAAATGTCAAAATATAACAACAACATCAGTGAGAAGGAATTTCATGACTGCAGGGTAGGGATAGAGACCTTTAAATGAAGGGATAGAATACGCTCGAAGGTTTTGAGCAGAAAAGATGTGAGGCTTATTGGCCTGAAATCCTTGGGAGTAATGTGGGAGGTTTTACCGGCCTTGGGTATGAAAACAACTTTTGAAGGTTTCCATGGATCTGGGATCTGACCCGTCCAGAAGACTTCAGTGAAGATTGCTTGGAGTCAGTTTATTGCAGTGTTTCCTGCCTTTTGCAGGTGCTAGCACCTACGCACCATCGGGAGCGGGCGATTTGAACGGTTTGAAACTGTTAATCTCCCACTCGATGTTGCGTACACTGAAAAGTGAGGGGTTCAGAGGCACCTCAATTATGTTTTGCTGACTGCAGAAGCTGTGTTGGGAACATCCCGGAAAGTGCGTTGTTAATAGGGCTTCCAGTGATTCTTCACTGGAGGTTGTCCAAGCGTCGTCGCTTCTTTATATAGCCTAGAGAAGGGGCCGATTTGGAGAGAATCCTCCGTAGACGTGCTGCCTCTGATGTGGATTCTATGTCTGAGCAAAAGGTACGCCACTCTTCCGAAGGTCGTTTAGATTGTGTGTCCACCAAGGTGGCTTTTTCCTGCCTTTGGGTCTGATGACGGGACCTTTTGAATAAGGGCCCTCTGGTGCGTTTTCTGGGATAGATTTTCGGAGAATGATTTTGTATCTCGTCCAATCGGTTTTCCTGAGATTAGTAAACTGACCTGGATCTGGTCGTATAAGACTGAGAAAGAACTCAATATTTCTGTGATGTGAAAAGGAATGTTCACTTAGAACTTTCCACTTAGTGGTTAGGTAACATAAAGAGTGGAACACGAGTGTCAAATCGATGACCTCCTTCCTATCCTTAATAATGAAGGTGGGGTCTTTTCCTTCATTTATTATTTCTAGGTTAGTGCTGATGAGATAATCCAAAAGTAACTCACCCCTTACATTTGTGTTGCGTGTGGTGAGCGTTTGCATCGCATCCTTTTATTAGGCCGAATTTGTTTTTAGCACAGTCGCTTACTGGGCTACGAACGATGTCCTCTGGTATGGGACCAACCTGGTCATATGCCATGTAACCGGACAGTAGCCTGATTGGAGCTGGCTGGAGCTCCAGACTAACTGCGGTGTTGTCTTCATTACTGAAATTATGGAGTAGAAATGCACTAAAATGTTTTCTAGAAAGAATGCAGGTTCGTATGTTGCCTTGAGTATTTGCTACAAATTATTTGTAGTCAGGTGATCCTAATCCAGGAACCTTGGATGGTGTGTGGCAAGTCGGCTCCGCCTCCAGCCAGACGGAGTAGTAGGGCCGCAGAGGCCGCCTTACAGTGGTGGAGGTTTATCTGCAGTATCTTCAAAGACATCTGTAGACTTACCCTCCACCACTGCACTATGGTTTTTTTTCCGTTTTTTTTGGCATAAACTCTAATTTTAAACTTATTGAATTGAAATTTGGTTTGAATACATTTTTTATGGTCCCAAAATGACCTACCAAGTTTCATATGATTTGGGGCACTATTTCATATAGCTGCCATATAGTCAATCTGACCGATTTGACCCAACTATTTTGTTTATAAAGCTATTGATTTGAAATTTGGTTTGTATACATTTCTTATGTTTCTAAAATGACCCACCAAGTTTCATACGATTTGGGACACTATATCTTATAGTCACCATATAAAATATTTAACAGATTTTTGAAAAAAAACTTTTTTTTTAGGTATTGAGCTGAAATTTAATTTGAGCACAGAAATTCTAATTTGGATTGGTTTGCTCTATCATAACATATTTATTATAAATTGTTTTTATATTTTTCATACTATTTATTTATTATATTATTATTTTTTGTATAATTAGTAAATGCTTTTACTTTTTGTGAAATGGAATTATTAACTCTTTCGTTTAAATGTTTTGGAGATAATTTGTCCAATATATACTGTGCAATTGCCTCTACTGATTTGTTGTTGCTCCAAACATCAATTAGCTCAGAATGGCTAAACACGATCTTAGTTGCAATAAAACAAATTTTTGTTAAATGGAACAAATATGTGCAGGAAATGTTAATGACATTGAAATTAGTTTACTTGCCTTAACAAGATTGCATTTAAACCTTTTTGCAACTCTTTGCCATACAGAAGTTCTAGTTCACGAAACACAAGACAATTAATTAGGAGTTATCTTAACAAAACACATAACAACACATTAAAATAACAATGACAAAACTACTCAACAATAACAAAAGCTTTATTATACCAGATTTTTAAATATCTGGACTTGCGTTTTCCATATTTAAACTTTTTGTTCAGCTTTTATTTGTTAAAGTGTGCCCAAGTAAACACAGACAATATTTTCAGCTGAATTGTCAATGACGCGTGCTTTGAAAAATCAGCTGTTTTGGATGGCCCGCCAAAAAAAAGGTGGCAACTCCATGCAAAACCGTTGATGATTTCTTTTAATTTGAATATGTAGATGATAAAAAAAATATATATTTCAAATCGGAACATCCTCGTCCTCGCTTGCCAGGTCTGAGTCGACCTCCAGGTCTCCTGCCTGCCACAACTTTCTAAGGTCCCTCGTGAGAGATGATGCATTTCTGGTTGATCGGGGGCTTCAAGCTCGGCGGTAATGTCCTCTTCGACTGGCTTGTCGGAAGGGGCATCACCTACCGCTGCATCTGATTTATAGACGCGGATGAAGACAGAACTAAAACCGAAGTTTAGTTCTCCACAAGCCGCGTCTATTGAGGCCAGTGACTATTTATTTAAGATGATCACCGCCTGATGAGTAGGGCCTGTCGTTTCCTCAATTTTGGCTACCCGCCAGTCGTGGGTGGGCAGGTTGGGGTTGCATCTCTGCAACATTTTTAACAGCTGCTCAGGCTGCTTTGAAGGGATCCACATCCTAGCCCTTGGTCGTACTGGGACTTCCGCCCAGTCAATGGCTACCAACCTGGCACCTGGGTATACTTCGCCTATTTTGGCGACAGGTGCTTTATATAGCACTGCCGACCGATTGTAGTCACAGGATTTATAACTTTTATGCTTCCCTGATACCACCCTACGTCTTTACAGATGGGGGTTGACCCAGGCTTCTTCTACAACAGCTTGAAACTTTGGGTGGCCAGCGCTGACTCTACCCACCTCCATTTGTGTCTGGGTATACCTCCGTCTGATTTGCCTCTGTCAAGTACCCCTATAAGGATCCTCTCCTTGGCAATTTGGGCGAAGGATCTACCCGGTTGAATTCGCGACTTCTTGGCACTCGGTGCGGGTGCCTCTTAGCAACGCTGCCTTTTGGCCAGTGCCAGCGCTTTGGAGGACGGTTTCCAGTCCGGGATGCCGCTCTTGGCTCATTCCACCTTCCTCAGCCAGTCAGCTGATAGGTTGGATCCTGCGTTAGTTTGATGGTGCTGGAGAATATCTCCCGAGCTCCTTCTCTCCGTAAAGGAGAATTTCTTTCCTTGGCCGGCTGTGAAAGCTTCTCCTGCCGTCCTTACACCAGCTGGAGATCCAGCTGCGCTTTTAGCGCTCTTCTGTAACTCCGAAGTGATTTTGGGCGGTAGGATAACTCCCTCTACCCCAAGGCCCGGGTGAAAAATGGGTTTTCTTGGACCGGTTGGGATGGTGACCATCTCCGGGTCGCGGTTTTGGTAGGATCGGCTTGCATGGTGACCATCTCCGATACTACGTCTGAACTTTGGCAACACTAAGAATTCGATGCCTCCGTGGATACAAGGGACGACGTTTTAAGAGAATCGCTTTTGACCGTAGAGGTGTGTTTTTGTTTTGAAATTTATTTTTGTTGTTCGGATACATATTTGAGTCCTACGAGTTGCAGAAAAAGGATGGTCCGCCTGTGCAGGTAAGGCTGTGTGCAGGTAAGGCTGGTTAGTTCGGAGGGCGCCAGGTATCCGAACGCTCCGATTGAGACTGAGCTATTTTTGGGGAGGGCCCACAGCCAGGTTGACTTCTGGCCCGGGTCGCATTAAACCTTAGTCCGGCCCTCTTTACCTCAGACCATGACAAGTGTTACCGTGCATACAATAAGGCTATTTAGGAGCCAAGCTGTATACCGAGAACAAAAGTCTTGGCTAACACCAGTTCTGAGAGAACCACTGGAGTGTTATTTCCAGTCGGCACCCTCGCGGAGGGTTCTGTCGAGGATTTTTGCCAACCTAACCTTTAGTATAAAAACCTTTTTTGTTTCTTAAGATATCTCAACCAAACTCACAAGTTGCATGTTTGGGACTGCTTCTTACATCCTCACCTAATTTGGATTAAGTCGGATTACTATATCATACAGCAGTCATAGGAACACTCGGATGCAAATTGACCTTTAGTATGAAAAACTTTTTTGTTTTTAAGATATCTCAACCAAACTCACAAGTAGCATGTTTCGGACTGTTTCTTACATCCTCACCCAATTTGGTTTAAGTCGGACAACTATATCATATAGCTGCCATAGGAACAATCGGATGCAAATAAACCTTTAGTATGAATTACTTTTTTGTTTCTTAAGATATCTCAACCAAACTCACAAGTAGCATGTTTGAGACTGTATCTTACATCCTCACATAATTTGGTTTAAGTCGGATTTTTTTATCTTATAGCTGCCATAGGAACACTCGGATGCAAATTGACCTTTAGTATGAAAAACTTTTTTGTTTTTAAGATATCTCAACCAAACTCACAAGTTACATGTTTGGGACTGTTTCTTACATCCTCACCAAATTTGGTTTAAGTCGGATTACTATATCATATAGCTGCCATAGGAACAATCGGATGCAAATTAACCTTTAGTATGAAAAACTTTTTTATTTCTTAAGATATCTCAACCAAACTCACAAGTTGCATGTTTGAAACTGTATCTTACATCCTCACATAATTTGGTTTAAGTCGGATTTTTTTATCATATAGCTGCCATAGGAACACTCGAATACAAATTGGCCTTTAGTATGAAAAACTTTTTTGTTTTTAAGATATCTCAACCAAACTCACAAGTTGCATGTTTGGGAGTGTTTCTTACATCCTCACCAAATTTGGTTTAAGTCGGATTACTATATCATATAGCTGCCATAGGAACAATCGGATGCAAATTAAACTTTAGTATGAAAAACTTTTTTGTTTTTTAGATATATCAACCAAACTCACAAGTTGCATGTTTGGGACTGTTTTTTACATCCTCACCAAATTTGGTTAAAGTCGGATTACTATATCCTACAGCAGCCATAGGAACAATCGGATGCAAATTGACCTTTAGTATGAAAAACTTTTTTGTTTTTAAGCAGGGACTGCAAATTAGAGTTATGAATGCTAATTTCAACTAAAACAAGTGGGCGCGGCTACAGTCGAGTTTGCTCGACTGGAGGATACCCTGTGCCATTATCCATAAAATAGAATATTGGTTGGGACCATCTCATATGCATATTCTGTCACTTTGGTTCAGTTATCTCAAACAACAAAAAAGTTGTTCATACTAAGACATGATTTTCGACTGATCGTTCCTATGGCAGCTATATGATATAGTGATCCGATTTCAACCAATTTTGGTCAGGTTATAAGGGACCATCGCGTATGCATATTCTGTGAGTTTGATTGAGATAGATCAAACAACAAAAAAGTGTTTCATACTAAGACTTGATTTTCGACTGATGGTTGCTATGGCAGCTATATGATATAGTGGTCCGATTTCAATCCAATTTGGTCAGGATGTATCGAACCATCTCATATGCATATTCTGTCAGTTTGGTTTACATATCTCAAACAACAAAAAAGTTTTTCATACCGAGACTTGATTTTTGACTGATCGTTCCTATGGCAGCTATATGATATAGTGGTCCGATCTAAATTTAAAAACAAACTTGATCTGCGTCCGGTATCCAGCAACCTATATACCAAATTTGAAGTCTCTAGCTATTATAGTTTCTGAGATCGACGCGTTCAAACAGACGGACGGACAGACGGACAGACAGACGGACATGGCTCAATCGACTCGGCTGTTGATGCTGATCAAGAATATATATACTTTATATGGTCGGAGATGCTTCCTTCTGCCTGTTACATACATCACACAAATCTAATATACCCTTTTTGACCATTTTCAATGGGCACAGGGTATTAAAATCAGGGATCGTAACTCTTATAAGTTTTTTGATAAAAGTTATGAAATAAGAGTTATTTTTCAATTTTTATTTAAAGGTTGAAAAATTAGAGTTATTTTCAATTTTTAAAATAAAAATCAATAATAAAAGTTATTTTTCAATTTTTATTTAAAAGTTGAAAAATAAGAGTTATTTTCAATTTAAATAAAAATAAAAATTAAAAATAAAAGTTATTTTCAACTTTTATCATAAAAATCAAAAATAAAAGTTGAATTGAAATATCTATATTAGGGTGTCCCTTATTTGGTCAAAGTCAATATTTTAAAACGCATACGGGCTAGTTCTGTTCATTAGGTCCTAAAGCACTCAGAAATAAATTTTTACATCAATCGGAGTATGATAACCCGTGCCGACTTGGATCGGAAAATTTAAAGATTATATGAGACAAAAAAAATTTTTTTTTTTTTTTTTTAATTTTTTATTTTTTTATTTTGTTTATTAGGTCCTAAAGAACTCAAAACCAAGTTTTCACCTTAATCGGAGTACGATAACCCATTCAAATTTGCATCGAAACATGAAAAAACAGTATTTTAACACTGATTATACATTTTTCGATGTTTTTTCATGTTTCGATGCAAATTTGAATGGGTTATCGTACTCCGATTAAGGTGAAAACTTGGTTTTGAGTTCTTTAGGACCTAATAAACAAAATAAAAAAATAAAAAATTAAAAAAAAAAAAAAAAATTTTTTTTTGCCCCATATAATCTTTAAATTTTCCGATCCAAGTCGGCACGGGTTATCATACTCCGATTGAGGTAAAAATTTATTTCTGAGTGCTTTAGGACCTAATGAACAGAACTAGCCCGTATGCGTTTAAAAATATTGACTTTGACCAAATAAGGGACACCCTAATCTATATATATGTGGATGGCATATCCTTACTTTTTTTTCTGACATTTGGATATTAATTACGATGGGCCGCAAACGCGATTCGACTCTCCGGGATTTTTATAATTTCGATTCGAAGGAAAACGTGTCGGTGTGCAAAATATGCCAACGTTCTCTAAAAGGTTCGTACTTTTCTAACCTGAAGCGACATTTGCAGGAGAATCATGAAAAGGAATACAAGCTTGAAATGGACCAGCATAAAGTCACTGATGAAAAGAAAACAAAAATGTCCGTAATGTTTTCATCGACGGAAGTTACTGACGCATGCGTGCAATTGGTGACATTGGAAAAAGTGCCATTCACGTTTTTGGATTCTGCTCCTTTCAAAAAGTTGACAGAGCAAATCTTTCGCGGCTTGGATATGAATCCCATAACATCGCGCAGTGTTATGCAGCATGTGGGAAAAAAATATGATATGGAGAAGGAGAGCCTGATAAAACTATTGAAAAATAGGATGCTTTCCCTAAAAATCGATATTGCCTCAAGACATAGCAAAGGCATATTGGGGGTGAATGTCCAATATTATCGAGACCAAGCAATTGAAATAAAAAAATTAGGCGTAATTGAACTGCACGAAAAACATTCTGGAGTCAATTTAAGCATTGAGATCGAAAATATTTTGAAGGAATTTAAAGTATCCAAGCAGCAAATATACCCTATAACTTCGGACAATGCACATTGGGCGATTTGTCGATATTTCTGGCATAAAGTCAAAAAATTTATGGTAGTATTTTCAAAATGTAACTTTATTTATTGAATGTAAACACTTCAGTTAAATTAAAAAATATTCTTTTTCGGGCTAGGTGGCAACTCTTCTCTTGTGGCAACTCTCTAAAGTCAGCTGTTTTGTAAAAGCACATGCTTTTGAAAATTGACCCGCTAAGTTTCAATTTTTCTAGCGTAAGATATAAAGCAACGCATTAATAAAAAAAAAAAATTAAATATGGAAAATGATGCTCACGGTATGTAAAATCTTATAAAAAAAACCTCTTTACGAGGTAAAATTCTAGTGACGAAAACATTTTCATGCGCCAAAATTTCTGATATCCAATTTTGTGACGAATAATATTAAGTTTTGCTCCAACGGCCCCATTTGCTCCAATAATTTAAATTTTTCCCCTCCCACTTACACCTGTTTATCTCACGAGCCAGGTGAGTTTCCAAAAGTCTTAGTATGCACATTTGTAAGTTAAATTGATACCTTTTGATCGATATATAACTCGACCAGATCGGACAGTCATAGCAAATTTTCCATTCTTCCTGTGTATATATGCTAGTCGCCTTCGCACCCTACGTGCTGCTTTCGTCACTAGCGCGGACTGCCGTCCGCAGTGATCAATATTTGTTGTGATATGTAACAAAATATTTGTTTAGTTGTTGTTGTCTACTGTTTTGTTTAATGTGTTTTTAGTAAGAAAAATATCAAATGTAGTTGTGTTCCGTGGAGTATTACTTATAAAGTGCATGGTGGCGCAAGCAACTAAAGTTATTAACTAAAGCCTCTAGTATATAGTGTTATTTATA
Organism: Drosophila limbata; assembly: GCA_963924055.1. Taxonomy (NCBI): domain Eukaryota; kingdom Metazoa; phylum Arthropoda; class Insecta; order Diptera; family Drosophilidae; genus Drosophila; species Drosophila limbata. Next base: position 29,529 of record CAWUOW010000303.1, read on the forward strand.
TCTTTTGCGCATTTTTACGCAATATCAAATAATTTGCATTTTCAGTGACATATAAGTTTTCGCACGAAACTCTTATCGATATTTGGGACAGCAACAATCGGAAGGCAGATGCCGTTACAGAGTATATTAAACCAGAGATTGGCAAGAACGATTTAAGCATAACAAATATACGTCGAATTGAAGCAAAAGTTAAAGAATTTGCTATCATATTCAACGATATTTTCCAAAAGCCCAAAGACATCTTTCAAGATTCAAAACCTTGCAGGCAGAATGGCTTTTAAAAAATTTGGAAGTCAAAATTGATAATCAAAATACCTCAAGACCATCAACCTCTAATACTGGCCGACCAAAGATAAGTTATACTGAAGGAGGGGCTCGACTAAAAAGAAAATTGGAAACCGAACTTGCCTTACAAACTAACTTCTCAACTCCGTTACTTTTGCATGCAGCCTCCACTTCTGCTAAAAAAAAGTAAAGGTGTAGATAAAAATTGGAAATAAGAGTTAGGGTTAAATTTGTATACAAAAATTGAAAAATAATAATTATTTTTGACTTTTATTATATAAATTAATTTTAATAATTAAAAATAATTTTTTTTATAAAAATCAGCAAATAACTCTTATTTTTTAATTTTTTGAAAAAAAAATTATAAGTGTTACGTCCCTGTTTATAAGTAACGGGTATAAGAAGATCTAGGGTTCTATTTAGACTGTTAGTAACAGCATTTATTTGAAAAAGAGGAAAATCTAATAAGTGATCTAAATGGTCGTGTTGAGAGGATGGAGTAAGGTAGTTCGCGCTGCTGAAAAATTACCATTCGATGGAGGGCAAGTTAAAATCACCCAACACAACGACAGCATCATTGTCACTCGCTTGGGAAAATACTTCGTTAATACAGCTTACATGTTGCATATAAACTTGTATGTCAGAAGCAGGAGGAATATAAGAACATGTTAAATAAAGCGAGGATGACGGAAAAGTTACTTTAACAGCAACTATTTCAACATCGGGAAGAGAGTTAAGGAGTATGACTTCAGAAGTAAGAGTAGATTTGACAGCAATTAAGACACCACCACCGCGTCGAATCGATCGGTCTTTTCTGTAAATATCAAAATGACTTGAAAAAATGGAATTTAGCCAAGTTTCAGAAAAAGCTATAATGTCAGCCTCGAAAGAGAAACTACTTAAATACAAATGCTGGAGTTTTGAAAGAAGACCTCTAACATTTTGGTATTGTATAGTAAGAGCTTCTAGTTTTTTGGAGAAGTATTGGTAGAAGTGTTAATTGGAAGAGTTGTAGATGAAGGATGCGTTCGCTTTTTTGCCTTGAACTCATGAACAATCATAAGAGGCGGCCAAAAATTTGAATCGCATATAGTAGGGAAATCGTCGTTAGAAACACTAATTTTAAAAGATGAAATTTTACGTGGTTCAGAGAAAATAAATTTCGTAATAGATACTTTTGCTGAAGATTTGCTAGCTATATAGGAAGCTACAGACTCACAAGTAGTGTCTGACGAAAGCCTAGACACAGAAACTTGTCTACGGGGTGCTATAACTGACAATGTGAGAGGAATGGGGGGAGTTGGAGCTACAACGTTAATCACTGTTGCGGGAGGAGCCACGGTGCGGGAGGATTTCCTCCCACGACCAGAGCCCCTTTCTGCAGTTCCAGCAACTACATTCAAATCAGCAACTGGAGGAGCAGAAGCATCAAGTGATGAAGTTGGAGTTGAAGAACGATTTGAATATATACTTGGAGAAGGGGATAAAGAAAGAGTAGAAGATACATCTAATGTAGGATTGGGCGAATTGAGAGAATGCAGTTCAGAAGTATTAGTAGGAACAGGTAAGTGAGCATCATCAATGCGACGATTTGATGTAGACTTAAAATTGAATTGACTTAGCAACTCCGAGCTTTAAGAAATTTATACGGACGGAATTATACATTTTGGTAAAATCAAACTGCATCTCAAAGCACGCAGGGCAAGCCCATCTTAGGCCGTCTGCCTGCTTTTTAGGAGCAGAATTGATCTTATCACAGTCACGTCCAGTAAGACCAGCACATTTGGCATGCATAATGTTCTCACACAACCAACAATTAACAAATTGTAGATTAGTGGAATCCGCCAATTGCTTGAAAGTGCAAGACTTATTGCAGCAGGACATAATGTTCGCTGGGTTAATAAGGAAACCGTTAAAATAAGAGTGAGAAAAATTAAAGCACTCAATGTGAGTTGAAAAATGAAAAAGTAAACAAACAGCGCTTACAGAGGAAAAGCGAGAGAAAGACTTTGAGCAGAGCACAGAGCACAAACGAGAATGCACAGATAAAGCACTGAAGACGGAATTAGGCAGAAGCACAGAGCAAAAACGAGAATGCACAGATAAAGCACTGAAGACGGAATTAGGCAGAAGCACAACAACAAACAAGTGGGAAAGGCTATAGTCGAGCTCCCGACTATAGGATACCCGTTACTTACCTAAATGAATTTAACTTTTTTTTATTGCATGCTTTTAGGCACTTTTATTGCTTAAAAGCTTTAATCAGCCAGTACCACCTTTCTATTTGTCCGATCTTGTTGGGAGTTAGTAGAATGATAGGTAAAAACAATAGCTAACGTTCACCGTTTAAAAAAACCTAATATCTTAAAAACTGTGCGTGTGGTGGATTTTCGCGATTTACGGAGGCGGAAAGGGGCGTGGCAAAATTTTGAAACAAACTTGACCTGCGTGGGCTTTATAGAAATCTGTGTGCCAAATTTGGTTGCTCTAGCTCTTATAGTCTCTGAGATCTAGGCGCTCACACGGACGGACAGACGGACAGACGGACGGACGGACGGACGGACGGACGGACAGACGGACATGGCTATATCGACTCGGCTGTTGATGCTGATCAAGAATATATATACTTTATAGGGTCGGAGATGCTTCCTTCTCCCTGTTACATACATTGCAACGAATACAATATCCCCTTTTACTTATTTTTATAAGTAACGGGTATAAAAAGCACAGTCGCCGCTTACGAAAGTTAAAATGTAAATAAAAACTTACAAAGCACCAGCTGTTAAAGTTTTGCACAACCGAAAAGAGCACAGATAAGAAAAGATAAAATTAGACACTTTTAGGAATTTTACAGATGGTAAATGCAAAGAAAAATATGATTTAAATGCAGAGCGCAAAATAACACAGCCAATTCAGAATATATCGATATATCGATATCGATATCGAACTGTGTTATTATTATCACATATATTCATCATGTTAATTACCAAATCATATATACAGTATGTCAACTAATTCTTTGCAAAATGAAAAAAGTCACACAATTTAAACTTTAACATGAAAAATAAAAATAAAGGCTTTATTTGGGAAAAATTTGTTTTTCAATTACTGTTAAGATATGTATTAGCTGTAAGTCTGACAAAAAAAAAATAGCAAAATTCCAAGTACAACGTCGAAGAAATGAAGAAAACAAAACAACGTCATATATGACGCTGTCAATAAATTCTTTGCAAAATGCAAACACTGGTTGAAAGAAGACAATAGAAAAACTAACGGGACAACAAAATCGAAAACGACCGATCACATGTTTTTTTCTAGTCTTCCTTACACTCATTCGTTAAAAAATTTGCTTTGGATCAGTGCACGTTTGTGTTAAATTGAGGATTTTTGCAATGCCTGGCAAACGCACTAAGGATAATTTGATTCAATTAGTTTACTTTCATTTTAAGAAAGGAAAAACAGCAAAAGAGTTAGCTAAAATGTATCAAATTAAACTTAGAACAGTTTATAATATTATTAACCGGGCAGAAAAAGAAAACAGACTGGAATTATACAGCTCGGAAGGCAGACCACCAAAGCTCTCTCGGCGGGATTGCTCAAAAATTTTGAAAACTATTGAAAATAAACCGCAAACAAGCCTCAGAGAGTTGGCGGATGATATCAAAACAGACTCCAAGAAGACCGTGTGCCATGAGACTGTGAGAAAAGTACTCAATCGCCACAAGTACTCATCACATGTAGCCAGGAAGAAGCCATTGCTGTCTGCTGTGAATATTGAGAAGCGCTTAAACTTCGCAATATTCAATATTAACAGATCTCCGGAGTATTGGAATGACGTAATTTTTTGTGACGAGACCAAGATCATGATGTATTATTATGATGGACCCAGCAAAGTTTGGCGGAAACCAAATACAGCCCTCCAGACCAAAAACATTATACCCACTGTTAAATTTGGAAAGCTTTCAGTCATGGTGTGGGGCTGTATTTCATCCAAAGGCGTTGGAGAGCTGCGCATATTCAATGATATAATGACAAAGGAGTTCTATTTAGACATTTTAAAAAATGAATTGTCAAGAAGTGCGCACAATTTCGGCTTCGTTAATCCTGAAAACAGCAGCAAACTCAAATACAAACTGTACCAGGACAATGATCCGAAGCACAAATCGCTACTGTGTCGCACCTGGCTGCTTTATAATTGCAGCAAAGTTATTGACACGCCCGCCCAGAGTCCGGATCTCAATCCTATAGAAAATTTGTGGGCTTTGCTCAAGAAAAAGGTAGCCAAACGGAGCCCAAAAACAAAACTTGAGTTGATTAAGTGCATAAATGAGGAGTGGCTTAAAATTCCGGAATATTACGACATTAATGCACTTATATCGTCCATGTCGCGGCGCCTCAGGGCAGTTATGGATGCTAATGGCGGGCACACAAAATATTAGCCAATTATAGCGTGTTGTTGAAAAGATATAGCCTTTTAAAGATTAATGTTTGCATTTTGCAAAGAATTACTAGACAGCTAATATTTGCTGTTTTTTTTTGTTTCTATGAAATTATTATGTTTTTGTTTCTATTTTTATTACTTTTGTTATTTATATTATTTAAGAATACATATATGAGTAGTTGTAAAATGCGGGTTCTGGGCCACTTTTGGAGGTGGGGGTAACGGTTCACTGATTTTAGGGTGGGGGATTAGTGACGCATGGCTGCACAAAGGGTCAAGGGGTGTGTGGGAGGGGGAGGGGGGGAGGTGATTAGTGAAGCTAATTTGCATAAAGGGTCACCAGGTGTGTGTGAGAGGGGGTGTGTAGGGGGAGAAGTGTGGACGAGAGGGGGGTGTGTCGATCGTAAACAAGTGTTAACGCTATGACAGTTTGACAGGTGAGAGTTAATTTATGATCTCTTTATGTTAAGGGGTGAGAATAAGGGGGGTGTGTGCGATCCACGTGCGATCGCGGTGTGTGCTTGTCTGTGCTTGTCTGTGCTTGTGACCGTGGGAATGTCAAAGTGTGAGCACACTGGGGTTGAACGAGGATTATGGGCATGCATTGAGCTGTGAGCGCCGCGAGCGCCGCGGCTTGTATTCACCCTCGCATACCGATACTGAAGAAAACCTGTTTACCTGTTGATGACGTCGGTAAATGGGACAAGGGACAAGGGTCAAGGGCCAGGTAAGTATTGTTTTGTTTTGAAAGACACAAAGTCTGCCCCTCGCATACCGATAGTGAAGAAAACCTGCTCCGACTATTTCACACCCCTAGTGAACACGTGCGCGATCTTTTATAGTTAACCACTGTCATAGGATATAATACAATTATTGTGGCATGCCTTGTTATACATGTTGTTAAACGTGTTAATTTATGTGAGGGTCCTTAATGCTTAGAATTATGGCATGCGTTGGCAAGTGCTAGCACGAGGCTTGCACTGGGATTATATGATGAGGATTCCCCCTATGAGATTGACTGCTAGAAAGTGTCTAGAAATGTGTGAGAGCGAACATGTAACGGCTTTTTAGGACTTATACATTTATACCATTTGATGGTACCTTGAATATATGAATTTTAAATATTTTGACCCTCTAATGTAGGACTTCTACTTTTATAAAATGCGTAGGCTCCTCGTTAGAAAGTTTAGTATAAGCATATCATTCAAGTGAAAACGTTAGTTTTTGTCGACTGTTTTTCGTGAGTGACCATTTAAAAAAAAGTTATAATCAAAAAGTTTATAACAAATATAAAAAACAACAAGAACAGATAAAAAACAGTTAAAAACTGTAACAACTCAAACAGCAACAGCTACGGATACAACAACAACAACAACAGCTCAAACAGCAACAGCTTCGGATACAACAACAGCAAAAACAGCTCAAACAGCAACAGCTACGGATACAACAACAACAACAACAGCAACAGCTAAACGGATACAACAACAAAAACAGCTCAAACAGCAACAACATCAACAGCATCATTATAAAAAATGAATAACGAAAAGTCAATCTATTGCCGATCATGCAAGAGCTACCTGCCATTGGATACTCAATGGAAGCATCATGTTCGCACGGAGCAACATAAAAAGAATGCAATTGAACCGGTGGACGGTCAAATCAAAAAGATTTCGGACGGATTCAAGGGAAGAATACTGCACTACATGTATGTAAACGAGGGGGTAGCACTTAGACTCCCTGAGGAATTTATGCTTGAAGCAGGAACTGCCTTCAACCCACATTTGTTCAACGTTCTGCAAAGCCATGTCTCAGCGAAAGTGAATTTTGAACTATTTGCTGAGTATGTGCTTTTAAAAGAAAAATCCGAACTTTTGGAAACAAAATCGTTCCAAAGTAAAATGGATGTTGTAAGCGCAGATTCCGATTTGGAACAATCGTTTAACAAACATGCACGCCAGATTTTAACCAAAATGGAAGAGTTCCAGGAAAAGGACAGTGGTTGGACTTTGATTGGTATAGGTCGACTAGAAATGAATGTGAACCAGTACACACCCATACGTGGCTCTTCATTTATAGTACTACCGACCAAATTGAGTAAGAAGAAGGCAATCATTAATGTGCAGAATAATGACAACTTCTGCTTTAAATGGACGCTAATCTCAGCATTGATGCCACAAACAAAGAAACCGCAAAGATGTAGCAGTTATAAAGTCATTATAGCTGACACAAAAATTAGAGTATCCAATGATGTCACATTGGATTTCACTGGGTTGTCATTCCCCCTCAAAATAAAGGAAATAAAAATATTCACCAAAAACAACCCTCAAGTCAGCATCAACGTTTTTGGATATGACGAAGAGAGTGGAAACATAATAGGACCCCTATTTCACTCAGGATATGAGCAACGGATGCATGTTAATATGCTTTTCCTTGAAGACGGGGAATATGGTCACTTCATGTGGATTAAAAATATCTCTCGGTAAGTATTTTACTTCATTTAATAGTGATTTAATAAATTCTAATTATTTATACTTATTTTTCTGATGTAGACTGATTTCGTCACAAACTTGGAATTCGAGAAGGAAGCAATGGTTCTGCAACGTATGTCTCAACTTTTCATCTAGTGAGGTGGCTGCAATGAGACACAAGGAGTTATGTAACGGAACAGTCTCTGCGCTTCCCAACCCCCATGAAGCGACTTTGAAGTTCACCCAACATCACCACCAGCTGCAAGTTCCATTTGTCGTGTATGCAGATTTTGAGTGTATTCTTCAACCGAAGAATGTAGAAGTAAGTTCAAGATTACTTAATATTAATGAACATATTCCAATATCTTATGCATACTACATAAAGTGTGCATTTGATAGTGGAATAGATAAGTTTGTTTTAGAAACTAGCGAAAATGCTGGTTTAAGTTTTATAACATCATTAGTAGAAAATCTCAAGGAAATAAGTGATAACTATTTAAGCAAGGTAGTTCCTATTAATATGAGTCCGGAAGATGAGATTAGTTTTCAAGAATCAGTAAATTGTCATATTTGTGATGGTGTCTTATTAACAGATAGGGTGAGAGATCATTGTCATTTCACTGGGAAATTTAGGGGTGCTGCTCATTCAAAATGTAATTTAGCATATAAGACGAGCAATTTCATCCCTGTTTTTTTCCATAATTTCACCAAGTACGATTCACATTTGTTTGTAAAAGAACTTGTACACATACCTGGTGAAATCAAAGTTATTCCCATAAATAAAGAACACTATATATCCCTTTCGAAAATAATAGAGTGTGAGAACGGAAATAATTTAGAAATTCGTTTTCTAGACACATTTCGTTTTATGTCATCAAGTCTAGATGCTCTTGCATCTAATTTAGTTGATGATCAGCTAGAAACAATAAAATCACATTTCAATCTTGAAAATGAGTTCAGACTGATGCGTAAAAAGGGTGTTTTTCCCTATGAATATTTAGATTCTGAGAGTAGATTGCAAGAAACTTCTCTACCTCCAAGAGAAGCATTTTACAGCAATCTGACAGAGACTAATTGTTCTGAAGAAGATTACGCTCACGCACTTAAAGTTTGGTCTGAATTTTCATGTTCAACATTGAAAGATTACTTGGAATTGTATTTAAAAACTGATGTTTTATTGTTAACAGATGTTTTTGAAAATTTCCGTTCAATTTGTATGAATATTTATTCACTTGACCCTGCCCATTTTTACACAACTCCAGGCTTATCTTGGGAGGCCATGTTAAAGACCACAAAGATTGAATTAGAACTTTTAACTGATATAGATATGTATAGGTTTATTCAATCTGGTATTCGTGGCGGTCTAGTACAATGTTGTCATAGATATACGAAGGCAAACAATAAGTATTTGTCTACGTTTGATCCATCCAAAGAAAAAACATTTTTAATGTATCTGGATGCAAACAATTTATATGGCTGGGCAATGTCACAAGCCCTACCATATAATGAGTTTAAGTGGTTGTCTTCTACAGACATAGAACGTCTCAATGTTGCAAATATACCTGAAGATGCTCAGTATGGATACATTTTAGAGGTAGATTTAGATTACCCTTACCAAATTCATGATCAGCATAATGACCTGCCTTTTTGTCCGAGTATCAAACTACCAACCAAGACAGCAAAAGTAAAAAAGTTAGTTGCTGACCTTGGTAACAAAAGAAATTATATTATCCATTACCGAACATTACAACAATGTTTGGCTAACGGTTTGCAGCTGAAAAAAATTCATAGAGGTATATGCTTCAGACAGAGACCGTGGCTAAAGACATACATTGATCTGAATACTCTACATAGAACAAATGCAAAGAATACATTTGAAAAAGATTTTTTCAAATTACTCAATAATGCAGTCTATGGTAAAACCATGGAAAATGTAGAGAAAAGGGTTGACGTAAAATTAGTTACCGAGTGGGATCCAGCACAAACATTCACTACAGGTCGTAAAAGACTATGTGCAAGATCATTGATTGCTAGAAGCAACTTTCATAGTTCAACAAGAATAAATGAAAACTTTTATGCAATACAAATGAACAGACTAAGGAATGTTTTCAATAAGCCCATATACTTAGGCTTCGCTGTATTGGATTTATCAAAGTGGAAAATGTATGATTTCCATTATGATTACATGCAGCCAAAGTTTAAGAATAAGTTAACTTTGAATTACATGGACACAGATTCATTTATTTACACTATAAAAACCGATGATTTCTACAGGGATATTCGGGATGATGTTGAAAAAAAATTCGACACATCTGATTATTCTGATGAAATTGTAAGTAAATATGATTTCAAAAAAGTTAATAAGAAAAAATTGGGCTTCTTCAAGGATGAGCTTAATGGTAAACCCATGCTGGAGTTTGTTGGACTTCGTCCAAAAATGTATGGGTATAAAGTGGAAAATGTTGAGAAAACGTTTAAAAAAATAAAAGGGGTGAAAAGGGCAGCTTTAGAAAAGTTAGACCTTGATAATTATAAAAAATGTTTAAAAACTGGTGAATCAGAGTATGGGAAAATGGCATTGTTTAGGTCTAAAGGTCATGTAATAAACACTTATCAGACTATCAAAAAAATTCTTGATAACAAAGATGATAAGCGTTTTATTGAGAGTGACCAATGTTCAACATTAGCATATCATCACCATAAGTTAATAGAAAGAGAACTGTTGACAAATATACAATTTTTAGAGGCTGAATCATTTACCTGGGGAAGACAGGTAGATGAGTTGGAAAACAATCTCAGTTTCCGGACTCAAAACAATGACAAAACTTTAATCAGTTCATTAAAATCTAAAATAGACAATGTTGAAAGAGATTTACAATATGCAGATCTTGCGCTTGAGATGTTCTATAATGATAATCAAAACCCACCCAGAAAACTAGATTTGTAGATTAATTTTTTAAACAAAATGTATTTATTTTTAATAAAAATGATTGTTAAAGTTGTACATGTGTAAGTCATATATAAAAATGTTTAGAAAATGTATTTAATATAAATTGTTTATAAAGTTTTTGTTAGTGTAATATAAATTGTTTATAAAGTTGTTGTAAGTGTAATATAAAATGTTTATAAAATTTGTATACTAAATTTAAATAAAAAATTTAATTGGATTTCAAAACGTTACATGTGTTTTTACTAAAATAAATTGTTTATATGGACTATAAAATATCTTTTACATCAATCCAGCTATCTTCACTCTTTGGAAAACCCAGCCAACGTACCAATGCCCTTTTTCCGTCTCGTTTCAACACTTTTTCAACTAGATATGTATCGGGGAAACGAGTCTTTTTAATTTCTTCTTTATAGAAACACCCTTCAATTGGATTCCCTTTTAGGTCTTCTAACAAATATGTTGTTGGATATGTGTTTTTCACTGTTCTTATTTTAAATATTTCTGTTGTGAAATTCGGTTTGTACCCCTTCTCAAATACATGTTTATATTTACTGATGCGAACATTGTCTCCAATACGCAACTTGCTTCCAGTAAATATTTTCAAATGATTGTATACCGTATTCAAGAGTTGTTTTTCGTTGGATGGAGTAACGTCAATTGGACTCATTTCTATTGTTCTATGTACTCGATTGTTGTAACCATCAATTATACTTTTATACATATCAATCCATTTATATTTTCCATTAAAACTAAATTCACGCCACATGAGTTCTTTTAGCGTTCGATTAAATCGTTCAACAATTGACGCCTTTAGGGTACTAAATGTTGAGTAGTGATTTATTTCGAAGCGATTCATCAGTGCCTTAAACTGTTTGTTGAAAAACTCAGTTCCGTCATCTGTTTGCAGGTTCTTGGGTGCGCCACGTCCTGATTTAAATATTTTCTCCATTGCCTCGGCAACATCCTTAGCGGTTTTTGATTTAAGTGCTTCACCCCAAGCATATTTAGAGAAAGTGTCTATTACTGTCAACAAATAACGATAACCATTATTGGATGAAGCATACGCCCCCATTTCAACCAAATCCGCTTGCCATAGATCGTTTATCCCCTTTGTGACAACTCTACGTCGTAGAAAATTCTTGCGAGAGGGTCCATGTAATTCGTTAATAATATCTCGTTTGCTCATAGTTTAGCAATTGGTAATTGAAATTGTTTGATTTTCAATTAGCTTTTTTTGGTTTGCTCATATATTTATATGTATATTCCTCAAGACTTTTTACTTGTGCAATTAGATTTGAAAAGATTCTATCAGCACTTTCTAATCTATTTTCAATTTGATTAATTCTGATTTCCAAAGCTCCAACTTTGGTATTTAGTGCTTGTGTTATTTTATCGTTAACTTCGGTTCTGAAGATTTTTAAAGTTTCATCAACGTATTCTGTAAGTGGTGTAGATACCATTTTTGTTATAGTATCTCTTAATTTCTCAATGCTTTTATCAAGATATTCTTTTATTACTAAATCGTTTCCCTCTATCGGTCCACTGCAATTTTTAATTCGTTTCTGTTGAGCATTCAGATTACCGTCACTATCAATGTACAAACCCACACCAGTTCTTATACCTCTTTTCAAGGGTTCTGAATGCTCCGTATCATTAATAAAATGACCGAACTTGTCAACAGACATACTGATTATAAATGTAATTGTCAATTGTATAACATATTTATAGATATTAGTATATTATCTTCGCCTCACGCAGTTCTTCTATTATTGATAAAATTTCATTATTATGATTAGTATTACCAGCTGTTTTTGAGGCTAATAGAATCTGTAATCGTTCAACTAATTCATTGGCATCATCCCAATACACATAATTTGGCTTTGATGATTGTAGGGTCATAAGCCCTGAACCTGTTTTCGAACGATTTGGCGTAGACATTGCTGTGGGAATTGAGTCAGTACTTATAAGAGGCTTGATAATTTTTTTATATTTTTCTGCTCGACTCCCCTTCACCTGTTTATTTGGGTTGTAGTCTCTTCTATACACACTAGTCTCATTTAAAATATTTTTATAAGTTTCCAAATCATTCTTGTTATAGCCTGTAGGTTTATTATGGAAAATTAATGAGTATAGACCAGGGGTAAGGGGCCAAGTACTTCCACTCGACAATTTAATTTTCTTATTAATAATATTTAATGTACTGTTCCCCAACAATAATGAACGAGAATCTGATGTGCTTCTTCTAGGTCCATAAGCGTTATCCAAAAGTTTCTCTCTCTGTAGCTGACTGATATTAAGGTTTATTTCATAATCTTCAACCTCTGATTCAATCTCCGATTCTGACTCTGCTTCAATCTCCGGTTCTGACTCTGACTCTGCTTCAAACTCCGGTTCTGACTCTGACTCTGCTTCAATATTCGAATGTGAAAAGTAATTTGTTTCGTCATTGTCTGCTTCACTTTCATAATTTTTTAAATTTGAATTATCATTTCCAAAGTAGATTTGTTCCCATGTTAAACTCTTGTTATCATCAACTTTTTTGCTAGTGGACTTGGGTGTTATCGATTTTATAGTTTTATGTAATTTAGACTTTTCATCATTGTCATCGTTATCGTCTTCGACTTTCATAAATTTAATTTTTTTATTTTCACTAACTAGTTCCTGTAAAGGTTCTGTTATCGGCTTAAAAGTTTTCTCCAATTCAATTTCATTTTGAGCATTTGTTTGTCTAATACTATCAAATTTTCTTTTCAATGCATTTCTTGCTTTCGTCAACTGACTCAAAATATTTTGACTCATTGTGTCGAATGTAGACTATGTCAAGTAAAACAGCTCTAAAGTATATAAGGGACGCACGAAAACTGATGTGTGCGTATGTAATCACTTCTCAACCAATACTGTTAAACAATGGAAATGCATTATTATATATATAATGGATATCTGAAAGTTCCCACCATCATAAAAAGAGCAGTTGTATTTATAATAATATAGTTTGAAAAACTAATTTTTATTTAAAAATATTAATACAGTTACAAATTTTGATTGGTCTTGTTAAATTCCAAGTATAACTTGCCATCATTTCTCTTGATGACACTAAACTTCATTTCGTTTAATGCAGCTATGGTCTCATCTTGAAGACTTGTATAACGCTCCGGTAGGTATAGAATGTATTGCTCTAATTCTAAAGCAATGGAATCTCCAATCTTTGTGTTCTTCCGTTGTGCTCTGAGAATGGGGTAGGTGACGTCAACTGTCATCTTGGTTTTTGAAAGAAGTGGCTTCTGATTGCGTCCATTAAAATCTTTTAGCACATTCTTACATGTAGTCTCTTCATCAAAAAAGGTTTGAATTTGACTGTCGGTGAACTCGGGCTGATTCATTTTGACGCTGTTCTTGTTGTTGTTGTATATCAGTTGTAGCTGTTGCTGTTTTGAGCTGTTGCAGTTTTGAGCTGTTGCTGTTTTTAGCTGTTCCTGTTTTGAGCTGTACCTGTTGCTGTTTGAGCTGTTCCTGTTGTTGTTGTTGTATTCGTTGTAGCTGTTCCTTTTTATCTGTTCCTGTTTTAAGCTGTTTTTCTTGTTGTTGTATATCCGTTGTAGCTGTTGCTGTTGCTGTGGCTGATCGTCGAGTGTCACTTGACTCTATTTTGATCTCATCTTTTATAGCTCAACCACTGCACCCACTCAATCTTAAAACACCCTTATTTCTATTTGCGTCTTCAGTGATTGTATTAAACCCTCCCCAGTTTACATGATAGTAAAAATTTGAGACACAGGTGTCCACAGTTGTATGTATTAAAACGTTGAACTCTTTCATAGTTATAACTTATTCGATTTCCCAAGTATTTCACAACCTCTTTTGGTGGTTGTAGGTTCCCAAAACTATCAAAGTACTGCACCAAATTTCCATTTTTATTATAAGCTACCCAATGTGTGCCGTTTGACGAAGAAACGTCCAAATTTATTATTCCACATTCCTGATTGTAAGGTGTTTTTGGAAGTGTGTCTCTCATAAACACATCACGAAAATGGGGGATGTATTTTCGGCCAAAATTTTCAATCTCAAAATTTGTTAATGCTCTTTTGGGTAGCCTTTTTAATAGTTTTTTTGTTGATGTATTCCATAGCCCTTGTTGTATGGTTTGAGATATAATCCGTAGCCTTTTCGATAGGGCTTCAAATACATTCCCTCTCCCAAGGCAACTCCTTTCATGTTCCCTCCCCCATTGTCCAACTGCTGTTTTGCTGTCCGTGCATTGTTAATCGCATTCACAACAGCTGCACTACCAGAGGCTAGACTTCCTAGAGCGCTCAGTGCAGTTAGAATTGGTACAAGTGGTAAAAAGCCTCCAACTTTGGGTACAGTAATTACACGTGGAACTCTAACATTTTTCTTACTACCCATTGCTTTACGTATTGTTTTGCGTGCAATTTTAATGGCATTCATTATATCTAGAGGTTTTTGTTTTTTCAATTCCCGACTAGCTGCACTAACAACAGATGACAAACTCTTCATTTTCATTTTTCCACCTCGTTTCACCCCCTTCTTCTTCACACCCATTCCAAATTTTTTCTTTGACTTCATGATATTGGTTACCATATATGCTGACGCTCTCTCACCGAGGGTACTATCTCTAGCCTTCACACGTTCCCAAGCTCTGTTGAGTAATACTGTGTCTGCCTTATGACGTTCACTCAAATCCTTGTGCTTTTCGTATGCAATGTTATGTACCCTACAAGCCTCGTCCAAAGGATTTATTCCACGATCACCCCGCTTCAATCTTTTTTCTAGTTTTGTACCAGGACCACAGAAATTATACCCAGGAATGTGTGCTTCAAAAGGTAGTATGTTAATTAATTTGTTTACAAGACCACTGCCTCGTTTACAAGTCAAATTATGACTGATGTAATTATAAAAACGTTTACCCATTATATGTATGTTTAATCAACGATAGTTTCTCATTGAATGAACACATTGAGAGCAAGTATGCGATTAATAAAGCAAAAAGAAAATATTATTGTAAGAAATATTGAAGGGGGTAATGCTACTGAAAAGCTACCGCCACGTCATAGTACTCTCTTGCCCAACACAATAAGAGCACTGATTGTTGGTCCGTCCAACTGTGGCAAGACAAATCTTATGTTCAGTCTAATTGAAAGTCCCAATGGATTGAAATTTGAAAATATTTACGTGTTTTCAAAGAGTCTATACCAACCCAAATATGAGTACTTGGAAAAGCTAATCAAACCAATTAAAGGTATGGGTTATCATACATTCTCACAGAATGAATCCGTTTTACCACCCAGTAAAGCCAAAAATAATTCCATTATGATTTTCGATGATGTTGCATGTGAGAAACAAGATAATATTCGTTCATATTTCTGTATGGGACGACACAAAAATATTGATTCGTTTTACTTATGTCAAACTTACACTCATATACCAAAACATCTTATACGCGATAATGCAAACATGATTATTATGTTTAAACAAGATGATCTAAATATGCGACATATATATCGTGATCATATCAACACGGACATGAGCTATGATTCATTCATGAAAATTTGTCAAAAATGTTGGAATGATAAATATGGTTTCCTGTTAATAAGTAAAGACGATGACATGGACAAGGGGCGATATAGAAAGGGTTTCGATCAGTTTATTATAATTTGAAAATGTGTTTAAATATAAGTTTAAGTGTTATGATATTATGCTCAGTGTATCACCAGATTTCACAATGACTAGATCATTAACATTATCGATAAATGGAAACAGCTCCATTATAAATACAAACTATTTCCCACCGATTGAATTGAATGGACAATACGAGTGTGCGCTAGTTGACTTTTACATGTACAACTCAATCCCCAATGTTGATACAAGTAACAATCTTTTTCACATTGGCAAACAAGTAATCACTATCCCCATCGGCTCATATGAACTCGATGATATTGTCGAGTTTATTTATTCACAGCTAAGAGGTACTGAGCTTGAGAGTACTGTTAAAATTAAAGGAAATAATAATACACTTCAAATGGAGATCTTTAGCAGTAAAGAAACAATATACTTTAATAAGAGAAACACAATTGGTGAATTGTTTGGATTCCATCAAAGTGTACTCAAACCACATCCTACTAAAACTTATCTATCCAATCAACCTATAAATATATTTAAAATTAACACGATTCGATTGGAATGTAACATTGTCAGTGGCTCATATGTAGATAATACACCAAATCATGTATTATATGAGTTTGGAATCAGTGTCCCTCCAGGCTATAAAATGAATGTGATACCTCACAATCTTATTTACTTACCAATCAACTGCAGAGAAATAAGCACACTATCATTACGTTTAACTGATCAGAACGGGGATTTGTTGAATTTGCGTGAAGAAAACGTAACACTTCGATTACATTTGCGAAAGATAGAATGATTATATATAATAAAAGACCGGGCATATCCCACCAACCTTGCACTTCTAGTTGTAAAGCTAAAGGAGGAGGATCAAACCTGAAGAGGAGCTCTCTATCATTAAAAAATAAATTGATTTTAAAATCATTGGGTTTCAAACTTCGAGTATAACAAGAACGAAAACAAAATGAATGAAATATTAAATGTTCGGGAAAAACCTTTCTCAGACGAAAGTATCTCGAAGAAAGAATATCACACCTATTCATCATACCAACAGACATTTAAACCAAATGATGAAATTCGAATTACAATCCAAAATCAAGACTTGTATGTGCTCCCCCACGAGAGCTATCTTAACTTTCAAGGAATCATTAAAAAAGTAACAGGTGAAAATACTACAACAACAGATGGAGTTGTTGCCTCGCTTAAAAATAATTGTATGGCATACTTTTTGGATGAAATAAAATATGAAATAAATGGTTGTGAGATTGATAGAACACGGTTCGTTGGTGTCACTTCAACCCTTAAAAACTTTCTCTCATTGACCAACCTTAATAGTCGAACACTTCTAAATTCTGGATGGAGTGGAGGAAATGAAATTCAAACAAATGCTCATTTTAATTTTTCCGTTCCCCTAAAAAATTTGATGGGCTTTGCTGAAGACTATAGAAAAGTACTGTTAAACTGTAAGCATGAGCTTGTACTATTACTAACAAAAAATCTGGATGACGTATATCAAAAAACTAGAGGTGGAAACACATTCCAATTAGAAATGACAAATATATCTTGGAAAATTCCACATGTAACTCCCAGTGATGTTGCAAAAATAAAAATGTATGATATTATTAAAAGTGGAGTTAATCTATCGCTTGCATTCCGAAGTTGGGATACATATGTCAATCCCAAGCTGGTTCAGGGAACACATCATGTTTGGAATGTTAAGCTAGCTGCTAACCGAGAACGTCCCCGCTTTGCAATAATAGCCTTCTCACTAAACGGACAACTAATTTCAAACAATTTATCAAACTTGAAAGTGTACTTGAATTCTGATACATATCCCTATGATGATTTAAATGTGGATTTTAGTCAGGCGCGTTTTGCTCACCTGTATGAAATGTATGCTAATTTTCAATCTAGTTACTACAATCGTGAAGCATTTCCACTTTTAACACCAGTCGACTTTAAATCTAAGGCACCCATTGTTGTAATAGATCTCTCATATCAAAATGAAATGGTGAAATCTGGTCCCATTGATGTGAGAATTTCAACTGAATTAAAGGTGGCAAGTGATGAAAATACACAAGTATATTGTCTTCTCATTCATGAACGTTTAGTCGAGTACAATCCTTTAAGCGGTTTAGTTCAAAGAGTCGTCTAACAATCTACATATAGAAAATGAGTGAAGATAATGTTGCAGTCGATGTTCAGGGATTTTTTGATAATAACAACAAGTTTATTGTAAAGGAAATTGGAATAGCATTTGGTGAAGAATCTAGACTTAATAATCATTTCATTATACGGGCTCCATTAAATTTTAATCAATTAAATAAACAGTCACGTAAAACTGCTAGCTGGCTTACTAAAAACCACCACAAAATACACTGGAACGATGGCTTCAACTATTTTAATCAAACACGAAATTATCTGAGGAAAATTACCACAGGAAAAGAGATTCTATGCAAAGGTGTTGAAAAGAGACGATTCTTGGAAATTTTTTTAAGAGAACCGCAATTAATTGATGTTGAGGAGCTTGGATGTCCAGCACTAGATACTTTAAAGGGAAACCAGTTTCCGTTTTGTAAAATGCATCGTTATGAGGGAGTTTGTGCACTAAATAATGCCTACAACATTTTGAAATTCTATAAGGATATAATGTAAATGAAGTCAAGATTTATATCATTATCATTTAGAGTTTCAAGGCGAGTACACATCAAAAGCAGCTAAAATAATGGAAAAGCACATCAACAACAACAACAATAGCAGCAACAACAATGGATCAATTCTTGATGAAATTGATTTTTTTCTTCAACACTATGGCGATGAGATATTTGGAGAGCATTTGCAATATCTTCTCAATACAAGGAATATGTTCATGGATAATGGAGGATGTGATCTTGTCAAATCCAGATACGGTGAACACTTCAAATTCTGTGAATGGGCAGATGACAATGTTGAGATAGGACGAGAGACTTGTGCCTGCACTTTCTATGCTAATCAACAACATGGAGCTAGAAAATTAATTTCATCATATATTAACTTAGAAAAGCGACTTGTGCCTGATCTGTGTACACTAATGGAGACCATGAAGTTGGAAAATTAATTTCATCATATTAAGCAAACGATTATGATTTTCAAATAAATAGCAACAAAACACACACACACACACACACTGTTTTATCTTTATTTTCAATGAAATGGGAAAGGGTATAAAGGGAGTCTTTATTCTAAACATTTTCAGTTTTAATTTAGCAGACGCATAAGCAACTAGCAAGCAGTCAATATCAAGAATGTTGAGTAAACAAATTCAAGTGTTTCTCACTCAATTCAAGGATTTCATATTCATGGAGCATTGTGTGCGACTCGAGAAGTTACAAACTATAATAACGGAAATAGAGGAACAGGATATGGTGACATCAAGATATGGAACACACTTGTCATCTTGTTCCTGGTCAAAAGACGATGCAACAAGTGGACCGGAGAGTTGTCGTTGCCTGTTCTTATCCCGCTACAAAACGGAGGCCTTGGACATTATGTTACGTTATTATAAAATAGCTGATGGAATTGTAAATAATACCAAATAAATGAAAATAAAATAAGTTGTCCAACAAACTAGCAAAACTAGTTTTCTGTGTGGGTTTTCTTGTTCCACTTTAAAAGATCGCGCACGTGTTCACTAGGGGTGTGAAATAGTCGGAGCAGGTTTTCTTCACTATCGGTATGCGAGGGGCAGACTTTGTGTCTTTCAAAACAAAACAATACTTACCTGGCCCTTGACCCTTGTCCCTTGTCCCATTTACCGACGTCATCAACAGGTAAACAGGTTTTCTTCAGTATCGGTATGCGAGGGTGAATACAAGCCGCGGCGCTCGCGGCGCTCACAGCTCAATGCATGCCCATAATCCTCGTTCAACCCCAGTGTGCTCACACTTTGACATTCCCACGGTCACAAGCACGGACAAGCACAGACAAGCACACACCGCGATCGCACGTGGATCGCACACACCCCCCTTATTCTCACCCCTTAACATAAAGAGATCATAAATTAACTCTCACCTGTCAAACTGTCATAGCGTTAACACTTGTTTACGATCGACACACCCCCCTCTCGTCCACACTTCTCCCCCTACACACCCCCTCTCACACACACCTGGTAACCCTTTATGCAAATTAGCTTCACTAATCACCTCCCCCCCTCCCCCTCCCACACACCCCTTGACCCTTTGTGCAGCCATGCGTCACTAATCCCCCACCCTAAAATCAGTGAACCGTTACCCCCACCTCCAAAAGTGGCCCAGAACCCGCATTTTACAACTACTTATATGAAAAATATTGTGAAGGACTGAACATGAAAACAAGTGCCTTTCCTAATAAATAATTATGTTAAAGCTCAAATTGTGTGACTAATTTCATTTTGCAAAGAATTAGTTGACATACTGTAGTTGTATTTAATTGAAACAAATTCCGAAGACTAATAAAGTCGGAATTTTTTTGATCATTTACACTTTCAACATTTTCTACATTTCTTTTTAATTTATTCACCAGTTTTTTGGATTGATTTATTGTTTTTATACCCGTTACTTATTAAAAATAAGTAAAAGGGGATATTGTATTCGTTGCAATGTATGTAACAGGGAGAAGGAAGCATCTCCGACCATATAAAGTATATATATTCTTGATCAGCATCAACAGCCGAGTCGATTGAGCCATGTCCGTCTGTCTGTCCGTCTGTCCGTCTGTCCGTCTGTCCGTCCGTCTGTTTGAACGCGTCGATCTCAGAAACTATAACACCTAGGGACTTCAAATTTGGTGTGTAGGTTGCTGGATACCGGACGCAGATCAAGTTTGTTTTGAAATTTGGATCGGACCACTATATCATATAGCTGCCATAGGAACGATCAGTCGAAAATCAAGTCTCGGTATGAAAAACTTTTTTGTTGTTTGAGATATGTAAACCAAACTGGCAAAATATACATATGGAATGGTCCCATACATCCTGACCAAATTTGATTGAAATCGGACCACTATATCATATAGCTGCCATAGCAACCATCAGTCGAAAATCAAGTCTTAGTATGAAAAACTAGTTTGTTGTTTGTTCTATCTGAATCAAATTCACAGAATATGCATCCGCGATGGTCCCTTATAACCTGACCAAAATTCGTTGAAATCGGATCACTATATGATATAGCTGCCATAGGAACGATCAGTCGAAAATCAAGTCTTAGTATGAAAAACTTTTTTGTTGTTTGATCTATCTGAATCAAACTCACAGAATATGCATACGCGATGGTCCCTTATAGCCTGACCAAAATTGGTGGAAATCGGATCACTATATCATATAGCTGCAATAGGAACGATCAGTCGAAAATCAACTCTTAGTATGAACAACTTTTTTGTTGTCTGAGATAACTGAACCAAACTGACAGAATATGCATATGAGATGGTCCCAACCAATATTCTATTTTATGGATACTGGCACAGGGTATCCTGCAGTCGAGCAAACTCGACTGTAGCCGCGCCCACTTGTTTTTAATAAGTAACGGGTATAATAAGTAAAAGGGGATATTGTATTCGTTGCAATGTATGTAACAGGGAGAAGGAAGCATCTCCGACCCTATAAAGTATATATATTCTTGATCAGCATCAACAGCCGAGTCGATATAGCCATGTCCGTCTGTCCGTCTGTCCGTCCGTCCGTCTGTCCGTCTGTGTGAGCGCCTAGATCTCAGAGACTATAAGACCTAGAGCAACCAAATTTTGCACACAGATTTCTATAAACCCCACGCAGGTCAAGTTTGTTTCAAAATTTTGCCACGCCCCTTTCCGCCTCCGTAAATCGCGAAAATCCACCACACGCACAGTTTTCAAAATATTACGTTTTTTTAAACGGTGAACGTTAGCTATTATTATTACCTATCATTCTACTAAATCCCAACAAGATCGGACAAAGATAAAGGTGGTACTGGCTGATTAAAGCTTTTAAGCAATAAAAGTGCCTAAAAGCATGCAATAAAAACAAAAGTTTAATTTATTTAGGTAAGTAACGGGTATCCTATAGTCGGGAGCTCGACTATAGCCTTTCCCACTTGTTTTTAAATTTGAGTGTTGTGCATTTGATTAACTCGTTTTCCTAAAACTTGATTTTCGAGTCTCTGAATTAGTTGTTCTTCAGTCTCGGAATTTCGGAATTTATTTCAGCTCTTTGTGTGTCTTTTTTGAGTCTTTCAAGTCTCTTATCTTTTGTTTCTTTTTCTCTGTTTGATATAATATTTTTCAGATATTTTTCCAAGCGTTTAAGTCTTTCTTCATCAGTCTGTAAGGCTCTGTTTAAAATATTTCTCTGCGCTTCTTTTTCAATGCGTTTAAGACTCTCTTCTTTAGTCTCTAAAGCTCTGTTTCTGGTAGCCCTAGTTTTTTCTTTATGAGCCTTTTTATACCCGTTACTTATTAAAAATAAGTAAAAGGGTATATTGTATTCGTTGCAATGTATGTAACAGGGAGAAGGAAGCATCTCCGACCCTATAAAGTATATATATTCTTGATCAGCATCAACAGCCGAGTCGATATAGCCATGTCCGTCTGTCCGTCTGTGTGAGCGCCTAGATCTCAGAGACTATAAGAGCTAGAGCAACCAAATTTGGCACACAGATTTCTATAAACCCCACGCAGGTCAAGTTTGTTTCAAAATTTTGCCACGCCCCTTTCCGCCTCCGTAAATCGCGAAAATCCACCACACGCACAGTTTTCAAAACATTAGGTTTTTTTAAACGGTGAACGTTAGCTACTGTTATTACCTATCATCCTACTGAATCCCAACAAGATCGGACAAATAGAAAGGTGGTACTGACTGATAAAATTTTTTAAGCAATTAAAGTGCCTAAAAGCATGCAATAAAAAAATTTTAATTTGTTTATGTAAGTAACGGGTATCCTATAGTCGGGAGCTCGACTATAGCCTTTCCCACTTGTTTGTCTTGTGTCTCTGATTCTCTATTTAAACGAAATTTTTGTGCAACATTTTAGACCCCGTACTTTAAAAAAGTAAAGGGGTCTATTAACTTTGTCTTTTTTTTTTTTTTTTTTTTTTTTTTTTTTTTTGGTAAAAAATTAGTAGTTTTATTAAACAAGCTTGCTGTTACCTAAGGGGCAACTTAGTCTAGTCTTAAGTTTGTGATTGTTCCTATGGGAGCTACATAATATAGTGGTCCGACCCAAAATCTAAAACAACCTCGATCTGCTTGCAATATAGACGAACCTATATACCAAGTCTGGAGTCTCTATCTATTATAGTCTCTGAGATCTAGGCGCTCTTACAGACGGACATGGCTATATCGACTCGGCTGTTGATGCTGATTAAGAATATATATACTTTATGGGGTCTGCCACGTCTCCTTCTGCCTGTTACGCACATTTTTTTTGTGACAAAGTTAACAGACCCCTTTACTTTTTTAAAGTACGGGGTCTAAAAAAAGGTTCTTTTATGATACTTGTTAAAAAAAAAAAACAATTTTCTCGATAAGATAATATAAATATACAAAAAATAACAATAAAATAAAGGTTTTAATTTTATTAATATCTCCTTTCCATCAAAATATAACTTAATATAAAATATGAAGTATGTTAAACTAGTGAGTAAAATAATTTGGGAGTCACTGTATAAATCAGCTGGTTAAAATTAGCCTGCATCTCAACTTTTGTTTCCTAGCAAGTGATCTCTCGAGTGCCCCAAGGTCAGAATTGTACAATTTATTTGAAGCCTAGGTCAATGCATATCTACAAATCTATTACTGAAGACTTCATCTTCACACATACACACAAATTGTCATTCACTTTTTCTTATATGTTATTTATTGATATTTTTACTTACATGTATATTATTTTGCTCCTTGTTGTTTAGAAAAATTACTTTGTTTGTTTTTTTTTCTGTATAAATTAAATAAACAGTTTGGCGCAGCCGATTTTAACAATTGGAAAATTTGCATTTGCATGAATCTTATTATTCCTCGGAGTGTTTTATATTGAACAAATACAAACTCATTCAACAGTTTTTTCTCTTATTTTTCCATATTTTAGAAGAGGTTTGGCGTATTTTGGGAAAGAGACGTACCGGCAAATGATTAGCACTTTTTTAAAGAAAGCTTTAGAATGGAGAGACCAACGTTTTCCTTGCTGATAAGCCGACTTGAAGTTTTAATAAATAAAAAAGAAGGACACCAACTTCAGGAACGCCATTCCGTTGGAAAAAAAGAGTAGCAATTGCCCTTTACACTCTGGGCTCAGCAGCGGAGTACCGAGCGATTTACAGCATGTTCGGGGTCTCATCGAACAGTGTCTGCAATATTCTACATAAATTGCAAGGGTTTTTTTCTAGAGTTCACCGACGAGTACCTGACGCCCAGCTTTCTAACCGACTCTTATATTGACGAGTGTGTGCAGGGCTTTGAAGCCATCGGGTTTCCCCAGTGTCTCGGCGCAATTGGTAAGCATAAAACAAAGGCTTTCAAAGTTCATGTTCTAATAATATAATTGCTTCTTGTGGACTCGGAAGCTTTTTCAAAGTATTTTCAAGGTGTAATGGTAAATGAAAAACTCGTCCCTTAATTTTCTTGATAACATCGGAGCTTGGTCATTGCTTATTATGTCCACCCATAACTGTGTCCATTCGAGCAATTACTTGAAATGATTTTGCTCGTTGAATACATAAATTTTCAAACTCATTTAAACACGATATGCATTCTGGGCTGAATGAAATTGTAAGTTATTAAGTACGCACGTCGGATGTATTGACCCACTCTTAAGTTTCAAAAGCCAGAATGGACATATGCGCATATCATTGAAAAAAGTTTCTTCCTCATTTTCATAATAATGTAATAACGTTAAGCATGATGCGCATGGATGTATTGGCCACATATTTCGGCACTCATTTCTTTTAAGCTTCTTAAATGCATGTACTACTGTAATATACTCATCCAATATTTCACCTTCATGATTAAAGGAACAAGAGTCTACCGAATAGCTTTTGGTTTTAAAATTAATATTTTCAGCTGTATTTTTAAGTTCTTTAATTTAAAAATTTGTCGAATATATGGAAAATGTGGAGAGAGTCGTCTTATAAAAAGCAAGACAGAATGACAATTGTTCTCATACTCATAGCAAAAGTCTCTCTCTTAATTTTTTCACGTAGTCATAGGTATCATATTCTTATTCGGGCGATTTTTGTTGGCGCAACTCTGTTTTGTCGGCTTTGTTTGAGCATTTGAAAATATTTATTGAAAATCCGAGAGTTTCTTCATTTTTAAAATTAACGACAGTTTTTATAAGTGAAATATATTGGTGCGATATTGTCGTTTTATCAATATTACATATTTCTTGATTGCATTTCCATTTTTCAACGGTATGTTGCTCATTTTCAAAAATATTTTCAGCTCTTCCGTCCGAGTTTAAAATCAAAGTTGTTTTTAGATTTAAAGGATTGTACGATGAACTTGAAAAATATACTTCCGAGTGTATGCAATAATGGACCAAATATTAAAGAAAATTCTGGATTGGAAGTGGAATCAACTTTTATTTTTATGGTTGTAAATTTATCTTTTAGAATGCATACAGTTTTCCATAAGAAATTTATTATTGTATTTCTGTGATGGAACATTTCGAAACATTTTTTTCTACCTCAACTGTGTTATTATTATCACATATATTCATCATGTTAATTACCAAATCATATATAGTTGTATTTAATTGAAACAAATTCCGAAGACTAATTAAGTCGGAATTTTTTTGATCATTTATACTTTCAACATTTTCTACATTCTTTTTAATTTATTCACCAGTTTTTTGGTTTGATTTATTGTTTTTTTTTTTTAATTTGAGTGTTGTGCATTTGATTAACTCGTTTTCTTAGAACTTGATTTTCGAGTCTCTGAATTAGTTGTCCTTCAGTCTCGGAATTTCGGAATTTATTTCAGCTCTTTGTGCGTCTTTTTTGAGTCTTTCAAGTCTCTTATCTTTTGTTTCTTTTTTTCGGTTTGATATAATCATTTTCAGATACTTTTCCAAGCGTTTAAGTCTTTCTTCATCAGTCTGTAAGGCTCTGTTTATTATAGTTCTTTGCGCTTCTTTTTCAATGCGTTTAAGACTCTCTTCTTAAGTCTCTAAAGCTCTGTTTCTGGTAGCCCTAGTTTTTTCTTTTTTGAGCCTTTTTTGTCTTTGTCCTTGTGTCTCTGATTCTCTATTTAAACGAAATTTTTGTGCAACTTTATTTATCCTTTGAGAGGTACGTTTAGATGTTTCTAAATCCCTATTCGTTTGTGATCTTATTCCTTTATCTGAAAGTGTTTTCCTATGATCATTAATAATAAATATAATAAATGTAATAAATTTAACATTTTTCTTAAATTTTTTTTTCAACTTTAAATTTTTTCATTTGATAATCTATATATATAAAACTCTTTGTCCTGACTCACTGACTGACTCACTGAGAATCAACGTGCAGCCCAAACGGTAAAAGATAGAGAGCAGAAATTTGCACACAACATAGATGAGATAATTTCATCGTGCAATAAGACGGCGTTTTGCGAAATTCCACCTGTAAGAGGGTCAAAATCAAGGTCAAAGGTCACGGAATTGCTTAGTATGAAAAACTTTTTTGTTTCTTAAGATATCTCAACCAAACTCACAGATTATATGTTTGGTACTGTCTCTTACATTCTGACCAAATTTGGTCAAAGTGGAATGACTATATCTTATAGCTGCCATAGGAACAATCCGATGAAAAACACATTTAGTATGAAAAACTTTTTTGCTTCTTAAGATATCTCAACCAAACTCACAGATTACATGTTTGGTGCTGTCTCTTACATTCTTACCAAATTTGGTCAAAGTGGAATTACTATATCTTATAGCTGCTATAGGAACAATCCGATGAAAAACACATTTAGTATGAAAAACTTTTTTGTTTCTTAAGATATCTTAACCAAACTCACAGATTATATGTTTGGTACTGTCTCTTACATTCTGACCAAATTTGGTCAAAGTGGAAAGACTATATCTTATAGCTGCCATAAGAACAATCCGATGAAAAACCTTTAGTATGAAAAACTTTTTTGTTTCTTAAGATATCTCAACCAAACTCACAGATTGTATGATTGGGGCTGTCTCTTACATTCTGACCAAATTTGGTCAAAGTCGGATGACTATATCATATAGCTGCCATAGGAACAATCGGATGCAATCGGAGATATCCTAACAAAACTTTTAGATTAACTCTTCTTGCCAAATTTTGACAAATTCTCTTAATTTAGCTTTTTCCCGCCAAATTTAGCTTTTTCCCGCCAAATTTAGCTTTTTCCCGCTAAATCACCAAATCCGACTTTTTAGTCAAAGTTCAATTGCAAGGAAAAAAATTAAGGCAGCGGACAGCGGAAGCTAAATATTTCCGTTTTTTTTTAAAGAAAAAATGTTATTTATATATATAAAACTCTTTGTCCTGACTCACTGACTGACTGACTGACTCACTGAGAATCAACGTGCAGCCCAAACGGTAAAAGATAGAGAGCAGAAATTTGCACACAACATAGATGAGATAATTTCATCGTGCAATAAGACGGCGTTTTGCGAAATTCCACCTGTAAGAGGGTCAAAATCAAGGTCAAAGGTCACGGAATTGCTTAGTATGAAAAACTTTTTTGTTTCTTAAGATATCTCAACCAAACTCACAGATTATATGTTTGGTACTGTCTCTTACATTCTGACCAAATTTGGTCAAAGTGGAAAGACTATATCTTATAGCTGCCATAAGAACAATCCGATGAAAAACCTTTAGTATGAAAAACTTTTTTGTTTCTTAAGATATCTCAACCAAACTCACAGATTGTATGATTGGGGCTGTCTCTTACATTCTGACCAAATTTGGTCAAAGTCGGATGACTATATCATATAGCTGCCATAGGAACAATCGGATGCAATCGGAGATATCCTAACAAAACTTTTAGATTAACTCTTCTTGCCAAATTTTGACAAATTCTCTTAATTTAGCTTTTTCCCGCCAAATTTAGCTTTTTCCCGCCAAATTTAGCTTTTTCCCGCTAAATCACCAAATCCGACTTTTTAGTCAAAGTTCAATTGCAAGGAAAAAAATTAAGGCAGCGGACAGCGGAAGCTAAATATTTCCGTTTTTTTTTAAAGAAAAAATGTTATTTATATATATAAAACTCTTTGTCCTGACTCACTGACTGACTGACTGACTCACTGAGAATCAACGTGCAGCCCAAACGGTAAAAGATAGAGAGCAGAAATTTGCACACAACATAGATGAGATAATTTCATCGTGCAATAAGACGGCGTTTTGCGAAATTCCACCTGTAAGAGGGTCAAAATCAAGGTCAAAGGTCACGGAATTGCTTAGTATGAAAAACTTTTTTGTTTCTTAAGATATCTCAACCAAACTCACAGATTATATGTTTGGTACTGTCTCTTACATTCTGACCAAATTTGGTCAAAGTGGAAAGACTATATCTTATAGCTGCCATAAGAACAATCCGATGAAAAACCTTTAGTATGAAAAACTTTTTTGTTTCTTAAGATATCTCAACCAAACTCACAGATTGTATGATTGGGGCTGTCTCTTACATTCTGACCAAATTTGGTCAAAGTCGGATGACTATATCATATAGCTGCCATAGGAACAATCGGATGCAATCGGAGATATCCTAACAAAACTTTTAGATTAA
The DNA here is from genome assembly GCA_963924055.1 of Drosophila limbata. Taxonomy (NCBI): domain Eukaryota; kingdom Metazoa; phylum Arthropoda; class Insecta; order Diptera; family Drosophilidae; genus Drosophila; species Drosophila limbata. Next base: position 58,037 of record CAWUOW010000303.1, read on the forward strand.
CTCTTCTTGCCAAATTTTGACAAATTCTCTTAATTTAGCTTTTTCCCGCCAAATTTAGCTTTTTCCCGCCAAATTTAGCTTTTTCCCGCTAAATCACCAAATCCGACTTTTTAGTCAAAGTTCAATTGCAAGGAAAAAAATTAAGGCAGCGGACAGCGGAAGCTAAATATTTCCGTTTTTTTTTAAAGAAAAAATGTTATTTATATATATAAAACTCTTTGTCCTGACTCACTGACTGACTGACTGACTCACTGAGAATCAACGTGCAGCCCAAACGGTAAAAGATAGAGAGCAGAAATTTGCACACAACATAGATGAGATAATTTCATCGTGCAATAAGACGGCGTTTTGCGAAATTCCACCTGTAAGAGGGTCAAAATCAAGGTCAAAGGTCACGGAATTGCTTAGTATGAAAAACTTTTTTGTTTCTTAAGATATCTCAACCAAACTCACAGATTATATGTTTGGTACTGTCTCTTACATTCTGACCAAATTTGGTCAAAGTGGAAAGACTATATCTTATAGCTGCCATAAGAACAATCCGATGAAAAACACATTTAGTATGAAAAACTTTTTTGTTTCTTAAGATATCTTAACCAAACTCACAGATTACATGTTTGGTACTGTCTCTTACATTCTGACCAAATTTGGTCAAAGTCGGATGACTATATCATATAGCTGCCATAGGAACAATCGGATGCAATCGGAGATATCCTAACAAAACTTTTAGATTAACTCTTCTTGCCAAATTTTGACAAATTCTCTTAATTTAGCTTTTTCCCGCCAAATTTAGCTTTTTCCCGCCAAATTTAGCTTTTTCCCGCTAAATCACCAAATCCGACTTTTTAGCCAAAGTTCAATTGCAAGGAAAAAAATTAAGGCAGCGGACAGCGGAAGCTAAATATTTTCGTTTTTTTAAAGAAAAAATGTTATCTATATATATAAAACTCTTTGTCCTGACTCACTGACTGACTCACTGAGAATCAACGTGCAGCCCAAACGGTAAAAGATAGAGAGCAGAAATTTGCACACAACATAGATGAGATAATTTCATCGTGCAATAAGACGGCGTTTTGCGAAATTCCACCTGTAAGAGGGTCAAAATCAAGGTCAAAGGTCACGGAATTGCTTAGTATGAAAAACTTTTTTGCTTCTTAAGATATCTCAACCAAACTCACAGATTACATGTTTGGTACTGTCTCTTACATTCTTACCAAATTTGGTCAAAGTGGAATGACTATATCTTATAGCTGCCATAGGAACAATCCGATGAAAAACACATTTAGTATGAAAAACCTTTTTTGTTTCTTAAGATATCTTAACCAAACTCACAGATTACATGTTTGGTACTGTCTCTTACATTCTGACCAAATTTGGTCAAAGTCGGATGACTATATCATATAGCTGCCATAGGAACAATCGGATGCAATCGGAGATATCCTAACAAAACTTTTAGATTAACTCTTCTTGCCAAATTTTGACAAATTCTCTTAATTTAGCTTTTTCCCGCCAAATTTAGCTTTTTCCCGCCAAATTTAGCTTTTTCCCGCTAAATCACCAAATCCGACTTTTTAGTCAAAGTTCAATTGCAAGGAAAAAAATTAAGGCAGCGGACAGCGGAAGCTAAATATTTCCGTTTTTTTTTAAAGAAAAAATGTTATCTATATATGGGCATTTCCACCGAAATGTCAACCGAGGCCAAAAACGTAAAATTGATCATAAACTCACATCTTGTGAAATTTTCTTCCAAAAATGTATTTAAGTTATTTATTTAAGCAATATACGCTAGAATATATTCATTAGGATGAACATATAGATTCTACATTGGAATAAATTCACTTTTCCATATTTTTGCCCATTTTCTTAAAAATTGACTTTCAAAATGGACCGTTTGTATTCTATCGATAACACTAAGTCAGATAGTAAGATTGTAACATAAACCATTTTAATACATAGAAATATATTGAAAGTTTAATTTAAAATAAGTTTTTCGAGCTGTCTCGATATATAATTTAAAAAAAAGGGAGACAGAAACAATAGAAATATGTTGTGGAACAAAATGTCGCGAGCGACATGTCGCGTGCGACAGTGATTCAAATCAAATTAAAAACAAAAGCACTTAATATTTTTAAATCAAACAAAAAACATTTTTAAGATAAATCAATGCATTACATTTTAAACTAAATTGCATCAAAATATTCGTTCACGTTTTGCCGGAATCAGTGTTAGAACTGGTCGCCGAAAAAACTACTTCTATTTGAGTCGCGTGCGAATGCGTTGGTTTTTTGAAATTGTCTTGAAAACGAACAAGTGCCCAAAAGAAACATTTGCAGCAATAAATAGTTCTAAGTAAAACCTATGAGTTTCCCCTTTTGTCACAACAAAATAATATTTTGGTATATGTTTTATTTCACTTTGAATGCGTACGAATGTCGCATTCGACATGGGAGAATTACCCATATATAAAACTCTTTGTCCTGACTCACTGACTGACTGACTGACTGACTGACTGACTGAGCATCAACGTGCTGCCCAAACGGTAAAAGATAGAGAGCTGAAATTTGCACACAACATAGATGAGATAATTTCATCGTGCAATAAGACGGCGTTTTGCGAAATTCCACCTGTAAGAGGGTCAAAATAAAGGTTAAAGGTCACGGAATTGCTTAGTATGAAAAACTTTTTTGTTTCTTAAGATATCTCAACCAAACTCACAGATTATATGTTTGGTAATGTCTCTTACATTCTGACCGAATTTCGTCAAAGTGAAATGACTATATCTTATAGCTGCCATAGGAACAATCCGTTGAAAAACACATTTAGAATGAAAAACTTTTTTGCTTCATAAGATATCTCAACCAAACTCACAGATTACATGTTTGGTACTGTCTTTTACATTCTGACCAAATTTGGTGAAAGTGGAATGACTATATCTTATAGCTGCCATAGGAACAATCCGATGAAAAACACATTTAGTATGAAAAACTTTTTTGTTTCTTAAGATATCTCAACCAAACTCACAGATTGTATGATTGGGGCTGTCTCTTACATTCTGACCAAATTTGGTCAAAGTCGGATGACTATATCATATAGCTGCCATAGGAACAATCGGATGCAATCGGAGATATCCTAACAAAACTTTTAGATCAACTCTTCTTGCCAAATTTTGACAAATTCTCTTAATTTAGCTTTTTCCCGCCAAATTTAGCTTTTTCCCGCTAAATCACCAAATCCGACTTTTTAGCCAAAGTTCAATTGCAAGGAAAAAAATTAAGGCAGCGGACAGCGGAAGCTAAATATTTTCGTTTTTTTTAAAGAAAAAATGTTATATTATATAAATTTGTTAAAACGGGCAACTAAATACAATGCTGCGAGCGTAGCGAGCTGCGGGTTGGCGAGCGAAGCGAGCAGGGGGCGAATATTATGTAAATTTGTTAAACCGGACAACTAAAGACAATGTTGCGAGCGAAGCGAGCTGGGGGTTGGCGAGCGAAGCGAGCAGGGGGCGTAGCCCCCTAGTGTTTTATAAAACACTTTCTGTTGCCACATCACTAACAGGATTGATTAAAAAATGCGCCAATCTAATAAAATGTTTATTTATAAAAGAACAGGATAATGTAAAAAAGAAATTAGTTAAAGACTTTCAACATTTATGGGATATCGAAATTCCCATAAATATCAACAAGAAAGCTGTCGAAGATCAGTCGACCAAAAGGCGAGCTGCTAAAACTGTTTTACGGAATAAGGACGACATAAAGGCTTTATATAATTACGTTACAAATAAGTCCCAAAAAGCTCTTGAAGCATTGGAGGTCAATTTTAATTTATCAAAATGGTCAAGTTTAACTGAAAGTACCTTAATAAAATTGCAAATTGAAAAACTAAAAATAGAAAATTACGAAACAGCTCATGCAGTGAATGTTGATGATGAGAACTATAATAGATTAGAAGACTCAACAAAAGGAGTTTCTCAAGAATTTGTTAGAATTACAATCAGAGGAAAATTAAATAGAACAGTTCCTGTACTCCTCAATTCCTTCGATCGCCGTTGCATCGATATTATATAAAAGTATCGACAAAGAGCTGGAGTAAAAGACTCCAATAAATTTATTTTTGGCACACCAGATTCGAATCGCCTTGGCAAGGAATATATTCGTGCGTGTCCGCTCCTAAATGATTTTCAGAGGAATGTGTTGCTAGAGACTCAACTGCTTTGAGAGGGACTTTACTAAGGAAACAAATAGCTACCCACACCTCTATGCAAAATGCTGATGATGCTCAAATTGATCGGCTAGCTAATTTTATGGGACATCATAAGGATATTCATAAGAACATATATCGACTGACTACACCAATCTCAGAAATAACAGATGTTTCAAAGATGTTTCTGGCAGCATCAAATATTGAAAAAACAGAAGTCTGTAAAAGTAATCAAACACCAAATTGTAAGTGCTTCTAATTTTTGTTTCTGTGTATATATTTTAATATAATTTATAAAACAATATACTTTATATACTTATATATATAAGGTCTATATTTTTGTCTAATACTTTAGTCACAATTTATTTTAAGTTGATGAACTCACATGTAATTCTTTCTAGGTAATGAAATAACAATTACAGCAAATAATCTTGATGAAAATTTGAAAACACTACAGATGATAATAATGAATCTGAAAATGATGTGGACTTCAACGACAGTGAACATTTCTTCAAAGAAACGCCGCAGCAGTAAGTGCTTATTTCGTTAAGATAATGATTGTTTAACAACGTTAATAATATTGCAGCATCTCCATTTGGTAAAACACGTCGAGTTCGTTGGACAATTGAAGAAAAACAGGAAATGATTGAAATATTTGGTGACCTGAAAAGTTTGCAGAAGCTGCCATCACTGCAGGAGTGCCTTTAAATAATACGAAACTCCAAACATTTGAGAGAGCGTACCCTTGCTCAATTCAAAAACATGGCTAGATAACCAACGTAAATCAGAATCTCGCAAATTAAAATAATTTTTTAATCTAAACTAAGATAATGAATATGTAAAAGCCCCAGTGTATTGGGTTATACTATATTTTGTCTATTATTATATAATATACATTAGTTAATTGCACAACTTCCAACGAAAGTATACTATTTAATAATAGAATAAATAGTAAACCGACAAAAGCGCAACATTAGCATATTGAATTGGGAATATTGTATATTAATCGCTTAAATATCATTATTTTCTTAAATTTGTTTTTAAACTTAAGGAACTAGGATTAATACGTAATTTTCTTATTTCTTAAGGAAACTGAGATAGTTAACATGTAATATTCTCATTCCACTACACAATTTATTTAATATTCTTTATGTATTAAAAAATTTTTCCTATTACTAGATAATATACATTTATTGTTTTCAGAACCACCCCTTAAAATTATGGTGATCGACCGCCTCTGCTGCAGGTGGATCTATTTCAATGTGGCATTCATCTATTTTGACCCGATGGCTTCAAAGCCCTGCACACACTCGTCAATATAAGAGTCGGTTAGAAAGCTGGGCGTCAGGTACTCGTCGGTGATCTCTAGAAAAAGACCCTTGCAATTTATGTAGAATATTGCAGACACTGTTCGATGAGACCCGGAACATGCTGCAAATCGCTCGGTACTCCGCTACTGAGCCCAGAGTGTAAAGGGCAATTGCTACTCTTTTTTCTAACGGAATGGCGTTCCTGAAGTTGGTGTCCTTCGTTTTTAAAACTTCAAGTCGGCTTATCAGCAAGGCAAACGTTGGTCTCTCCATCCAAAAGTGCTAATCATTTGCAGGTACGTCTCTTTCCCAAAATACGCCAAACCTCTTCTAAAATATGGAAAAATAAGAGAAAAAACTTTTGAATGAGTTTGTATTTGTTCAATATAAAAAACACTCCGAGGAATAATAAGATTCATGCAAATGCAAATTTTCCAATTGTTAAAATCGGCTGCGCCAAACTGTTTATTTAATTTATACAGAAAAAAAAACAATCAAAATAGTTTTTCTAAACAACAAGGAGCAAAATAATATACATGTAAGTAAAAATATCAATAAATAACATATAAGAAAAAGTGAATGACAATTTGTGTGTATGTGTGAAGATGAAGTCTTCAGTAATAGATTTGTAGATATGCATTGACCTAGGCTTCAAATAAATTGTACAATTCTGACCTTGGGGCACTCGAGAGATCACTTGCTAGGAAACAAAAGTTGAAATGAAGGCTAATTTTAACCAGCTTGTTGATGCCAGAATTCATGGTCACTCACGACCAACATTTTGCGCAGAACCATGAATTCTGTTTCATTTGATTCCATTTACAATTGTGCAACTATGCTGTGAGAGTTGTGACTCTCTCTCTCTTTCCATGTAAATTAACATAGATATATATGTACTAGCTTTTAACTCACTCTCGTTACATACATGCTATGCTCCAGAAGTGTTTTCTACTGATTTTGTCAATTACATTCATATTTACCGCCACAGCACACGAAGTGCCATTAAGTTGAATAAACGTAAAATACTTAAAGTTAAAAAATGCCTTTGCTTTCTTTCGACGCCTCCACCACAAACATTGGTCCTTCGAGCCGGATATCCTTCTGCACTCGATCCAGCTAGTTCCTTGGTGAAAAAAGATAAGTAATGCACTTTATATTTCTACACACTTTGAAAGTGAATAAGTTCTACATACCGGCATCCATAATCCGCCATATAGCAATATATATCTCCATATATATGTTGCACGTTTGTTGATTCCAATTCGTCCAAAATTTGTAACCCAGCGTCCAAGTCCACACAATAAATCATACATAAGCTAACATATTTTGAAAATTAAATTAAATTAAATTAAACATATTTGTATGTACTTACAAGATCCAATTCCATTGTTCCGCTTTGCATTGCAGCACATATGTAAGCACATATGTACATACATACGTACATTCTACCAACATTGAATAATATTTTATCCTAAGTATTATTCACACAAATCTGCAAAAAGAATAACATTGTGAACAATAGATTTCACTCAACATAATTCATGTACTTACCTTTGTGTACGCATATGTATGTGCATCGGTACCAACCTACGTACATACAAACATACGTAGAAATCCACTCAACTACACGTACATACACTCTAATATTGTACGTGTTGACATTATCCATAACACGTCCAAAAATATTTGCACTCATTTTCAACAAATTCAATTTAATTGAATTGAACACATTTAAATTTACACATTAACTGCACATAACACAAACATAAACTCAAAGCCGCAACAAGTGGAACACACATAAGTACATACACCGCATTATGCACTCTACATACATATTTATGTGTTCTGTTGGTCGGCAAATACACAATAAATCACTGCGGACGGCAGTCCGCGCTAGTGACGAAAGCAGCACGAAGGGTGCGAAAGGCGACTAGCATATATACACAGGAAGAATGGAAAATTTGCTATGACTGTCCGATCGGGTCGAATTATATACCGATCGAAAGGTATCAATAAAACTTAAAAATGTGCATACTAAGACTTTTGAAAACTTACATGGTTCGTGAGATAAACAGGTGTAAGTGGGAGGGACAAAATTTAAATGATTGGAGCAAATGGGGCCGTTGGACCCTTTAAAGTTTTTTTTTAAATTTTTCACTATACTTATCAAAAATACGCGTCGAATGACACCTTGATCATCAAAATCCGACCACTGGTTCAGAAGATAATTAATTTCGAAATTTTTGGTGCCCCTTTCAAAACAAGATGAAAAGTCAGTCTGTTTGTTTGTCTGTTTGTCTGTTTGTCTGTTTGTTTGTTTGTATAGATCAAAGCGTTGATTTAGCTTAAAAATTTGAATGAGGACTTGTTCCTGATAAAAAATCTAGAAACGTTTGTTCTACGACTTTTTCGAAAAATCGCTAGTTTAGCGGGAAATCGCTAAAAACCGCTAAAATTGAAACCCCCATATCATCCAAACGATAAAAGCTACAGATGTGATACATATATCGTTGAAAAAAATTTTTTTGTCACTCGGCACATTGCGCTAATTTCTTCATACCTAATAAATATATATTTTTTGCGCAGTGCCGAGTGACAAACAAATTTTTTTGTAGTAATTTTTACTTAAAATTTAATATTATTCGTCACAAAATTGGATATCAGAAATTTTGGTGCATTAAAATGTTTTCGTCACTAGACTTTTACCTCGTAAAGAGGTTTTTTTTATAAGATAATCAACACACAATAAAAAAACAGCACTCAATATAATATTTAATCTATTTGTAAAAGTTTACCATAAATAATTGCCGCTGTGGAAAAAAGGTAAACAAACCACAATAATCGATAGTCGGAAGATCGAACTATCGTTTAACATATTCAACAAGATTCAACGTTTACACGACACTAAACTCTTAATTGCGCTCCAAGTTGAGTTAAACACAAAACAAAAAATTTCAATAAGTAAAAAAAGAGAAGAGAATTAATAATCGGCGTATTAAACTATCTTTAACTCTTTGTTATCAAACTAACTTTTTTATTTTTGCGTCCTGTTTTTTATTAATTCCTCATATTATATGCAAACTTATATTAAATTTATTATTTTTTCCTGCTGCCAACTTAATTAACTAATTCCTTTTGGGTTATTATTCCTGTTATTACCACTCTCCTGTGTTCCAATAACGGGTCTAAGGAAAATAAATAATAAGAATAACTAAATTGTTAAAACAAATTTTTATTTTTAGTTTTATAGTTCGATTTTGACTGCTGCTCTGACCAGACGTGTCTTCGCAAAGTGTCGATTCGCGCCTTATCTCTCAAGTTTTGTGTAAACAAATAAGTGACCAAAGCATAAACGAAAAAACAGAGTACCGATCTTTACAGTTACTCTAGAACGATGGGTACAGACGACCCGCCTGATAAGCCAAAAGCTCTTAGTGAACCAAAATTTATAATTATAAAACGCATTGACAATCACTCAATGGAAAATGTTTCCCCATTTATGATAAAAAAACAAATTGACTATACTTGCAACGGTGAAGTTATGTTTGCCAAAAAAACACGCGATGGAAAACTTCTCGTAAAAACAAAAAACGGGCTTCAAGCCTTGAAACTGCTCCGACTTAAGCTCCTGGGAGATCACCTAGTTGAAGCCTCTGAACATCGCACACTCAACATCTCCAAGGGCGTTATCTATTCTAACGACCTACGCTGTCTTACCGAAGAGAATATTAAAACGGAACTCACACCACAAAACATATGCGACGTGAAAAAAATTAAAAAGAAGATCAACAATGAACTGATTGATACTGGCTTAATCATTCTTTCCTTCGCTTCCACTTCAATCCCAGATGCTATTAAAATTGGTTACGAATCTGTTAAAGTCCGCGCTTATATTCCCCCACCACTCCGTTGCAATAAGTGCTTCCGTTTTGGGCATATATCTGCAGTATGCCGGAATACAAAACTTTGCATCAACTGCTCCAACGATTTTCACACCAACCCAGATAATGATGAGATGTGCTCCAACGATAAATGATGCGTAAATTGCATGGACGCTAAGCTTCTGGACAACAAACACTCCTCAGTATACAGACGATGCCCGATTTTTGTAAAGAAGCAGGAAATCCAAGCTATAATAACATTGGAAAAAGTCGACGCAAAAAAAGCCATCTCGATCTACAACTCCAGACACCCCCACGATGGATCTATGTATTCTAGCATAGTCAAAACTAATCCAACTAACATCCTAGATAATAAGAGAGATAATCTGTCCAACTCTTCCCCCATACTAAAATCTCATAGCACCTCGACTCCACATACTTCCCGTATACTTCTCACTTACGATGATGTTCAAACAACAAAAACAACCAGTGAAACTAGCTGTTTACCTTCAACACCAGCCTCTTCTACCGTAAAAGTATTCCCAAAAAATATCTCTAACCGAGCAAAAAGCCAACTCAAAGCGAAAGATAAATTACAATCGAATTCAATCAATCTAAAAAAGAACTTACCATCTGACTCGATACTATCACGCAACAACCTAGACAATGATAACATCTCCGATGTCGATATGTCATGTCCCTAAAAATTTTGCAATGGAACATTAATGGATTCCTCAACAACTATTGTGAGTTACAATCACTAATAAAAAAATATAGTCCGCAAATAATTACCCTGCAAGAGACCCACCTAATGTACTACTCTGTTCACCCAACACCCACAAATTACGTAATGCTCTCTCTAAACTCATCGCCATCATATGGTGGAGTTGGAATTCTTATCCATAAGTCCATTCAATTCAAAGAAATTGCACTAGCCTCCGACTTCGACGCAATCTGCATTGAAATTTATTCAAAAAAAACATTAAATATAATTTCTACTTACCTACCACCAAAAGCCAATTTTAATCTAAGCAATCTTAATTCAGTTCTTACTCCTGCCAACAACAAACCAACTATAATTACGGGCGATTTCAATTCGTGGAATCAATGCTGGGGATCCCCCAAAAACAACAAGAAAGGTGTTATAATAGAAAAATTTATTAATCAATCCAACTTTATTATTCTTAATAACAAAAGCCCCACTCATCTTAGCACTCACAATACCCTCACTCACATCGACCTCACCTTCTGCTCAGCCGAACTAGCGCTAGATGCAGAGTGGGACATCGAAACCAACTTTTTTGGTAGCGATCATCTACCAATCATAACCAACTTATTTCACCCAACCCAAACCCAACCTCCCCACAATAGACCATGTTTCAAAACTCATAAAGCAGATTGGAAGCTGTTTGAATCTCTCTCGGACACCTTGCATAGGGCAGCTCCGAGAAGTTCAAATATCAACCAAGAAGCAGCCAACGTCAATAAAATCATTTTAAAAAGTGCACACCTAAGCATACCGAAATCTGCCCAAATCACATCTAAAAGAGTTCCATGGTGGAACAAAGAACTGGAAGATCTCCGTAAATCTAAAAACAATGCATGGCATACTCTCAAAAGAAACATATCATCCGAAACCATAATAGACTTCAGAAAAAAAAACGCCTTATTCAGACGAACTCTGAAGGTGTCAAAAAGACAATCCATCAGTGCGTTCACTGAAGAAATCAACCCAAATACTCCAATTCAAAAAATTTGGTGCAATATCAGACGTTTCTGTGGGTTGAACCCAACCAAAGGCATCCATTGTCTCACCCAAAATAACAACCATAATATTACTCACCCACAAGAAATTGCGGATTTGTTCTGCCACAACTGGTCTGCGGAATCACAAGACGCAAAATTCTCTAATTTATTCTACCTAAATAAAACTAAAACGCTTAACACTTATGCTTTTCACACACCTAGTAAAAAATCGGCACCCATAGAGTTAGACATTAATTTTATTGAATTCTCATCTGCTTTAGACACACTTAAGGGAAAACCCCAGGTCTAGACAGAATTAGCTACAATATGATTAAAGCTTTATCTATAAATGTTAAGAACAGACTGATACACTTATATAATTCTATACTACAGGGGCTCATACCACAGCAGTATAAGTTAAGCGTCATCATCCCCATCTTAAAGCCTGAAAAGAATAAGTCGGATCCATTATCATACCGGCCAATATCTCTCAACTCATGCATGGCGAAATTACTTGACAAAATAGTGGCAAGGAGGCTATGGTGGTTTGTAACAACATACAAACTCATACACAATAGCCAAACTGGCTTCAGAAGGGGCAAATCTGTTATGGACAGTCTGCTGTTTACAGACTATCTAATAAACAAAGCCTTATCAGCCAAAAATCACTTTTCAATTATTTCACTAGACTTTTGCAAGGCCTTTGATAAAGTTGGCATTCACGCTGTTATCAACCAACTCGTAAAGTGGAACGTTGGTCCAATTATTGTTAACTATGTAAAAAATTTCATGACCAACAGAAAGATCAAAGTTAAAATTGGCAGGTACTTCTCTAAGACGCTTCCACTGCATAACGGTATCCCTCAAGGATCGCCATTATCAGTGGTGCTCTTTGTTATTGCTTACCAGAATCTACTTGAAATAATTGCGATACACAAAGAAATCCAAATAAGTGCTTACGCCGATGATTTCAATCTTCTAATCAAATTGGACAAAGTTAAAAATAGGACTATTAACCTAGATACTCTGTATGATGATATTTCTGGATGGTGCTCTTACTCAGGTGCCAGTCTATCCCCTGCTAAATGCAAGCACATGCACATCTGCAATAAACACAATTGCAACTGCAGTGTCGCCTTTGGGAGCTACCAGTTGCCTAATGTCAGCACACTGAAAATTTTAGGAGTTACATTTAACAAAAAACACAAATGGAACACACACATCGATAATTTGTGCCTAGCACTGCAAAATCGACTTAATATTATAAAATGTCTCTCCAGTCACAAACACAATTGCAGCACGGTAACTCTAGTCTCAGTGGTTAAGGCAATAATTATTGCCAAAATTGACTTTGCTCTGCCACTCTATGGTAATGCCCCAAAAAGCTCATTAAACAAAATATCCACAATCCTTAACTCAGGAGTCAGAATTGCCTTAGGAGCCTATCGAACAACCCCCACACGAAATCTGCTGTATGAGGCAAATATTGCCCCCTTAGACTTGAGGAAAGAACAACTCACAGCAAGCTTATACACATCCATACTGAATGGCACAGACTCTCCAATCAACAACATTATAAAAAACTACAAAACATCAATTATAAGAAAAAAACCGTCAGTTATAGATAGAATCTTTTCCATACACTCTACTCTGCATATTCATCTTAAGTCTCCAAGAAAACTTACTCAAAAATCCCCCCCATGGGCTTTAAATAAAATGGTAATTAATACCTCTCTTAGCTATCTTAGCAAAAATTCAACGCCACCAGAAATCTTTCGGAAGGAATTCGCAAAAATTCAAGCTGAACACAGCAAAAACACTACATTTATATACACCGACGGATCACAAATCAACAGCATAACAGGATATGCAATTGCGACAAAAGATTCTCTAATAAAATATGGAATATTGCCCCCCTTTACTACAGTCTTTTCCGCCGAAATTATAGCAATATACGAAGCCATTAGTATTCTCAAAAAAAATCGAGGCAGATATATTATCTGCTCAGATTCTCTATCATCTCTTAACGCAATAAAGAACATCTCCAACCAGTCCTTTTATGCCAATGAAATTCGGAACCTACTTATCAGACTATTTCCTAAATTCCAGTTAATATGGATTCCCAGCCACGTTAATATTAACGGAAATGAATTTGCAGACTTTGCAGCTAAAAAAGCCCTTAAATATCCTCTAATTTACACACATAACAACAACAGTTGCGATATAAAAAAACATATTAAAATACACTATAACTCACTTTTAGCAAACACAATAACAAACACTTCCATGTGGTACCAAAATATAAATCCATTAAAAATAAATATTACGCAATACCTAGCTAGAAAAAACCACCAGCTATCACGTATGGAAGAAATAAAATTCATTCGACTCAGATTGGGACACACCAAATTAACACACGCATATTACATCAATCCAAATATTTCTTCCTCATGCCCATTATGTAGCTCTCAATCATTTAAACTTGATCATATCCTAACCACATGTCTTTCCACAACCCAGGCCAAACATACCTTCTTTACAGAAAATTCCCCTATGCTAGCCATATCCCAACCGACACCAGATAACATTAAATCCATATCAAACTTCCTCAAACACTTAAATCTATTCTATAATATTTAAATATCAAATGTAACATGAATACTTAACCCTACATATAAGCTTGTAAATATGTATGTACTATATTAAAAAAAAAAAAAAAAATTTGTCTCCCATAGCTATTAAGTTTAATTAACTTCCTTCAGCCGAAGGCCTCTGATGCCATGGCTTCCCATTAGTAGATTTAAGTTTTGTAAACATAAGTCTACTCATTTAAATAATAATAATAAATAATAATTTTTAGTTTTACTTGCTTTCTCGCCTCCGTTGTTTAGTCTCGTATTGTGGCTGCCTGCCTTGCGTCCCGTGTAACGTGGCCAACAATTTACAAATTTCTATAGTTTAAAGCATAGTATGTCCACAGGGTCCAAAGAGACCGATAAAAAGGCAACCCTTAAGCCAAATTTTCCTGCTTCCCAAATCGAGCGTCGCCATTCCACTTCGTCCGCTCCATCAGGGTCGAACAAAACACCTGTTATTCCAAAAGGGACTCCACAGCCCGTTGATAAAACAAAGTTGAATCCCCTCTCGCGTCTCAAAAAGGATCCATCGTTGTCACCAGCATCGACTTCATCGCGTTTTCCCAGCGTACTTCCAAAAAAAGATTTAAGGTCAAAATTTCCGAACCGTAGTCCGGTAAAGACCAGGTCCATCACGAAGAGTCCAAACATGGCCTTAACAAACTTCATTTCCATCACAGACAAACTTATCCAGTTTGAAGCCCGTGTAATCATTCCCGCATCTGAAGAGGATAACATTTTCACGTATGACATTCGCCGCGACCGTTTGCAAGCATTTTGGGACAAAGTCGAGACGGAATATGCAGTGTGTTCCAGCTCACTCAGACAGGAAGGGAGCAGTGAAGATATGACTGCCATGGAGGCTAAGAATGATCACTGCTACACTGTATATGAGAGGTGTCTTTCGCGCCTGAAGGGTCAAATTAAAGCTGCGTCTGTGTCCGAAAGGGTTGAAATACCCACTCCTTTGCCCTTCTCCGGGGGCTTTCGTCTCCCTCCTTGTGATACGGAGGAGTTTCACGGAGACTACTTGCGTTGGCCAACGTTCCGCGATCTATTTTCTGCAATTTATATCAACAATCCAAGGTTGACCCCGGTTGAAAAACTATATCATCTCAACTCCAAGACCGCAGGTGAAGCCAACGAAATAATCGCCAAATTTCCACTTACGAACAATGGCTTCGCGACTGCGTGGACAGCACTTTGCGAACGTTTTGAAAACAAGAGGCTGCTGGTAACTAGTCAGCTTAAAATCCTTTTCAACCTATCCCCGGTTAACAACGAATCTGGTGCGGCAATCAAGGACCTTCAAAGCACCATCCAACGATGCCTGTCGGCGCTAGAACATTCCGAAATTGAAACGACGTCTCCATTCGCAGATTGCATTTTAGTTTTCCTTTGTTCATCAAAACTACCAAAGCTTACGCTTTCCCTGTGGGAACAATCGTTGTCGAACAAATCCGACATTCCAGCTTGGCACGATATAAGCGCGTTCCTTAACGAGCGCTATCTCACGCTCGAAGCTATTGAAGATGTGAAACCTACTTCTACTTCACATAACTCCTCCGTTTCTACATCCAGAAATAATCAAGCCCCTAAGAGGGTAAATTCGTTCGAAGCGCAAGTAAATCCAAAGAGCAAGACTTGCGATTTGTGTTCCAAAGAGAACCATCCTGTCCGGCTGTGCCCTCGGTTCCTTCAGATGCCGGTTAACGATCGGGCAACTTACATAAAGCAGAAAAAACTCTGCTTGAATTGTTTTGCAAGGGGGCACCAATTACGGGAGTGTACTAGTGCGCACACTTGCTTTACGTGCAAAGGTCGCCACAACACTCTACTTCATCGAGGCGATGTCAGTCCGACAACGTCCTCCTATTCCGACTCCAGTTCAAATTCCGAAATACAGTCCACTCCTAACCCTTCTGCGGCAAATGCGCAAACTTATTTTGTCGCTAACGAGCAGAGTGTCCTTCTCGGCACGGCGATCATGAACGTGTGCCATCGAGGATCCAAGTACACCGCTCGTGCCTTAATCGACTCAGGCTCAGAGGCTACCTTCATCTCTGAGCGATTCTTTCAATTGATAAAGCTGCCTTTCCAATCCACCTTCTATCAGAGTTCGCAAATTGATTTGCTGATCGGCAAGAAACCGTCTTTGGCTGGATTCTCACGGGCCCACTCTCAAAGATTGTGCCTAAGTCCGTTTCGTCCTTCTCGACCAGAATTTCGGCCATGGAAGGGATGAAGCTTGATCATCTCATTTCTAAATTTTGGGAGGTGGAGGATGTTCCAGCGAAGCTGGTCAAGGAAACCGATTCCGTCTGTGAGTCTAATTTTGTTCAAACGACTGTACGTAACGAGTGTGGCAGATATGTGGTGACTCTTCCATTCCGAAATCCGAATGACATCGATTTAGGTCATTCAAGGTCGATTGCACTGGCACACTTCCTTAAGAACGAGAATCGCTTATCCAAAAACGCCATTCTAAAGGAGCAATACAACTCTGTGCTCCAAGAATATCTCGACTTAGGCCACATGAGAGCAATCTCAACCCACGGCATCTCCGCCAACTCCAACTTTTATCTGCCATATCACGCTGTGTTTAAGCCTGACAGTACCACTACCAAGGTACGAGTAGTCTTCAATGCGTCTTGTCCTTCCTCAAATGGCAAGAGTCTAAATGATATCCTTCATCCAGGACCCATTCTGCAATCTGATCTTACTATGCAGATCCTTAAGTCGCGATATTTTCAATACGTGTTCAACGCTGATATCACGGTGTTAAATTAAATTTATCCAAATTATGGACACCGGCTTAGAGGCTTAAGGCTTATTCAATATATACAAAAACAGACGGCGATCTAAGTTACACGCAGAGTGATTTATTACTACTGGCTGCTGGCCAGAACTCTTTTCTTTGAACTTCAATGTACATGTTCGTTCGGCTATGCTTTGTCGTCGCTAGACGAGCGATCGATGATAACAGCGACAATAACAGATAAGAGCAAACTTAAGAGTAATAATTAGCTGCATCGGTATTGCAACCATAATGAGTTTAAGAGATTTACAGTGGTATTGACTTATATTTACACTTCATTATTTATCATTTACAATTTAACTTAATCTGACTAAACAGTATCGTCAAATCCTAGTGGACCCTAGGCACACACCGTTCCAGCGAATCCTCTTTCGAAAAGCCGATGGCGAGATTGGTGATTTCGAGCTTAATACTGTCACCTTCGGAGTAAACTGTGCCCCATTCCTGGCGCTCAGGGTACTTCAGCAACTCGCGGAGGACGTACGCTCGCAGTATCCTCTTGCAAGCAAGGTCATATCCGAATCCATGTACGTAGATGATATCCTCGCTGGGACAAACACGAAGGAGGAATCCGTTACAACCATTGCGGAACTGCAAAAGGCCTTGGACAGCGCTGGATTCCCGCTCAGGAAATGGACATCGAACGCTAAGGAAGTCCTTCAAGACATCCCTAAGGAGCATCTGCTACGTGAAGACTTTCTAGAGATCGAGGATTCAAGTGCAGCGTAGACTTTGGGTATACGGTGGCAAGCGCGCAGCGATGAATTCTACTTCATGCCTTCTGAAGTCACCTTTCAAGAGTCGTATACGAAGAGGGAGGCTCTATCCCAAATCTCGAAATTGTTCGACCCAGCCGGTTGGCTAGCTCCCTTCGTCATTCGGGCTAAGATTTTTATGCAAGAAATCTGGCTCAAGCAACTAGAATGAGATCAACCACTGCCATCAGATCTCATTAGTAAGTGGCAGGAATACCTTGAAAGCTATCCTGCTTTAAGGGAAATCCGCATTCCAAGATGGTTGCAAATTCAGTCACAAGGGAAACTGCAATACCATGGTTTCTGCGATGCGTCAGAACGTGCGTACGGTGCAGCAATTTATATCCGATTTGAAACGGCAACCGAAGTTACCACCCATCTCCTTACTGCCAAGACGAGGGTGGCTCCGGTTAAATCCCTGTCGGTGCCTCGGTTAGAGCTTTTCGGGGCCGTCCTCTTGGCTGAATTATCCTCAGCTCTCCTCCACAAACTGCCACTGCTACTGGACAGATTCCACGAATGTGTTGTCCTGGTTGAATAAGCCACCCTGCAAGTGGACAGCTTTCGTTGCCAACAGAGTGGCAAAAATTATGCAAGTCAGCGATCCTGTCGAATGGTCGCACGTTCGATCGGAGCACAATCCGGCAGATCTAGCGAGCAGAGGAGTCCGGTCGCAAGATATGGTGCATAATTCTCTGTGGTGGCACGGGCCAGAATGGCTCCACCTTCCTCAACATTAATGGCCCATATCAACTGCTCCTATTCCAGATACTGCGCTAGAGCAACGCACTATTAAATGCAATGTAGCAAAACTGCCTCCTACATTCGATTTCCTCAGCAGTTTTTCTGAATTCCACAGAGCGCTTCGCGTTGTCGCCTATATGCGGCGCTTTATTAAGGGATGCAAAAAACTATCCAACCCATGTCCAACAGAACTCAGTTCAAGTGAGTTGTCCGAAGCTCAGGAGCTGATGATCATTCTTGCGCAGCGTCGGGATTACTCGTGCGAGTATAAAAGCTTAGCTCAGAAGCAGCAAATCCCTGTCTCTAGCCATATCCGCAACTTTAATCCATTTCTCGACAGCAAGGGAATTCTAAGGGCGTGCGGGCGCGTAAGTGCGTCCCAGTCCTTGCGCTATGATGAGAGCCATCCAATCATCATGTCTTATTCGTCAACCTTTGCGAAATTACTAGTTCGGTTCACCCATCGCATATCCTTGCATGGGGGAAACCAGCTCACAATGCGACTTGTCCGTTCCAAGTTCTGGGTTCCGAAACTCAAAATTCTTGTCAAGACCATCATTAACTCCTGCAAGGTCTGTGTAATATATCGGAAAAGGCTCCAGACACAGATGATGGGAGACCTGCCCAGGGAACGGTCATCCTTTTCAAGACCCTTTACGCACACAGGCGTGGACTTCGCTGGACCTTTCGATGTCAAAAATTACACCGGCCGAGCATGCCTGATCACGAAGGGTTACGTGTGTGTATTTGTGTGCTTTACCACAAGGGCAATTCATCTGGAAGCGACTTCGGATCTCACTACTGAGAAATTTCTGGCGGCCTTTTCTCGATTCGTCGCGCGACGTGGCTGTCCACAACAGATGCACTCGAACAATGGAAAAACCTTCGTCGGGGCAGAGAAAACGCTATCGCGCGACCTGCTGGAAGCGTTAAGGACTGGCGTTATTGCGAAACACACCCAACAAAACCTCTCCTGGCACTTAAATCCACCAGGCGCTCCACATATGGGAGGCCTATGGGAAGCTGGGGTGAAAAGCTTCAAATCTCTATTCTATAAGGCCACCTCCACCTTCAAGTACACCTTCGAAGGGCTCTCAACGCTCGTGGCCAAGATTGAAGCCTGTCTTAACTCAAGGCCAATCTCTCCGATGTCCGAAGATCCTACGGACCTACTGGCCTTGACTCCGGGCCATTTCCTAATAGGTGGCCCCCTCATTTCTGCATTCGAACCAGAAATCCATGAAAAGGCCACTTCTATCCTGAATCGCTGGCAACGCTTGAAGGCTCTCCACCAACAATTTTGTTTTCGTTGGAAGGATGAGTACCTCAAAGAGCTCCATAAACGAACCAAGTGGCAAACTCCTGAACCAAACTTACGAGTCGGTGACATGGTCGTCGTTAAGGAAGACAACCTGCCGACCAACGAGTGGCGCCTTGGTCGAATCACTCTGACCGTTCCTGGCAGTGACGACAAGGTCCGCGTGGTAGATGTGCTCACATCTCGTGGCACCATCCGTAGGCCAATTACAAAGCTTATCCTACTTCCAATCGAAGACAGCATTCCTGAGCCATCCGCGTCCAATGACTCACATAATTGACTCCTTATCCTGCCAAGAAGAGTTGTCCTGTGCTGTCCAATCCACTCCATGTTATCTGTCAATGCCTAATGTATGCAAATACTTCAATTTCTCTTCTTTTTTCCCTTCTCGTAGCTCAAAATGCCATCTCGCAAGACCACCCAGCACGACCGTCCCACCGGTGTCGACTCCTTCCGTTGTCGGGTGTGCCGAGGAGTGCATGCGCTGCGGAAATGCCAGCGCTTCTTGCGACTCACAGCCGAGAAGCGCCTCCGAGCAGTGCTTATTAATAAGTACTGCCCCAACTGTCTCGCGCATCAACACTCGGGGCACTCCTGCCGCAGCGCTGGCAAGTGCAAGGTCTACACAAGGACCATCATACGCTCCTCCACTTCAAGGAAGTTCGACCAAAAAGGAAGCATGAGCGAGCGGCGGGTCGACGTGCATCGTCTCCGCACCCGCGGCCTACAACCGTCCCTGAGCCATCGCCGCCGTCTCCCCCCACTCCATCCGCAAGTCGCTGACTTCGCTGGTGCAGCACAACACTGTGTGCGTGCTGCCGACGGCCCTGTTGAAACTTGAGGTCGGAGTAAAACGGTTCGATGTCCGCGCCCTGATCGACCCGTGCAGCCCCACCAGCCGCATCGCCACATCCTTGGCAACGGCCTTCGGGCTATCCGTCACCCGTGTAGGTGCGGAGGGTGTCTGCACGGTGATCCTCCGATCACCAGTAACGGACTTTCGCCGGGAGATCCTGCTCCAACTCGACCCCAACCTGGGATGCCACACTCCACTGCGCTCAATCTCCGCCGATGCGGATCAATTCAAGAGCATCGTTCTGGCCGACAGACGTTGGAATCATCCCTCGCGGACTTGCCTGGCGCTCGGAGCCGATGTGTATTCTCACATCATCCTAACCGGTGTCATACCGAGCGCCAACTGTCGACCGATGGCCCAGAAAACCGTTTTTGGCTGGATTCTGTCTGGAACATGCGGCCAGTGATTGCATTTGCAATATATTGCAAGGGGGGGAGGATGTCGATGCCAGAATTCATGGTCACTCACGACCAACATTTTGCGCAGAACCATGAATTATGTTTCATTTGATTCCATTTACAATTGTGCAACTATGCTGTGAGAGTTGTGACTCTCTCTCTCTTTCCATGTAAATTAACATAGATATATATGTACTAGCTTTTAACTCACTCTCGTTACATACATGCTATGCTCCAGAAGTGTTTTCTACTGATTTTGTCAATTACATACATATTTACCGCCACAGCACACGAAGTGTCATTAAGTTGAATAAACGTAAAATACTTAAAGTTAAAAAGTGCCTTTGCTTTCTTTCGGCGCCTCCACCACAAACAAAGCTGATTTATACAGTGACTCCCAAATTATTTTACTCACCAGTTTATCATATTTCATATTTTATATTAAGTTATATTTTGATGGAAACGAGATATTAATAAAATTAAATCCTTTATTTTATTGTTATTTTTTGTATATTTATTTATCTTATATTATCTTATCGAGAAAATTGTTTTTTTTAACAAGTATCATAAAAGAACCGTTTTTTTAGCTTAGTATTTTACCTACCATTTTGCGAGAATGGGATTGTGTTTGCTTATCCTTAAATTTTTTGTGTTCTTTTTCAAACGAAATTATTGGCGATTGCTAATTTAATTAATAGTTTTAAGAGAAATTTAAACGTAACAAATAAAAGTAAAATTTTTTTAAAAAGTTAATAAAAAATCAAATTATTTTGAATTTAAAAAAAAAAAGTAAAGGAAAAATCAATTACAGAAAAAGAAAGAATTTTAAAACTAAAGAAAATTATAAAAAAAATTCAAAAAGAAAAAAATTTACTAGAAAAACACAAGAAAAGGGACAAGAGAGGAAAAAATATAAAAAAAGATTATCAAATGAAAAAATTTAAAGTTGAAAAAAAAATTTAAGAAAAATATTAAATTTATTACATTTATTATATTTATTATTAATGATCATAGGAAAACACTTTCAGATAAAGGAATAAGATCACAAATGAATAGGGATTTAGAAACATCTAAACGTACCTCTCAAAGGATAAATAAAGTTGCACAAAAATTTCGTTCAAATAGAGAATCAGAGACACAAGGACAAAGACAAAAAAGGATCAAAAAAGAAAAAAATAGGGCTACCAGAAACAGAGCTTTAAAGACTTAAGAAGAGAGTCTTAAACGCATTGAAAAAGAAGCGCAAAGAACTATAATAAACAGAGCCTTACAGACTGATGAAGAAAGACTCAAACGCTTGGAAAAGTATCTGAAAATGATTATATCAAACCGAAAAAAAGAAACAAAAGATAAGAGACTTGAAAGACTCAAAAAAGACGCACAAAGAGCTGAAATAAATTCCGAAATTCCGAGACTGAAGGACAACTAATTCAGAGACTCGAAAATCAAGTTCTAAGAAAACGAGTTAATCAAATGCACAGGTTAGGTAAGGTTAGGTAAGGGCGGTGTCGACCAAAAAGTCGACGCACTTAGGCCTTGGATAGGCCCATTGTGATACCGCAGGATCATTCCCCCTCTGCCAGAGAGGGACACTACGTAAACTGGGTTAAAAGGGAGCCCAGTTTGAAAGTCTAACAAAAAGGGCTATTCTACTTGGTGCCAATGTAGCGAGTTCGCATAGACTGGTGAGGAAGGGTTTTCCCAGAGCTCTTCGTCTTCTGTTGCTTAAGGCTGGGCAGAAGCAGAAGAAGTGCTCTGGGGATTCCTCCTCTTCCTCATCCCTGCAGCTCCTACAGAAATCGTTGTAGGGGGCTTTCAATCTGAGGGCGTGTATGCCCACTAGCCAGTGGCCCGTTATGGAACGGACCACGCGAGAGCAGTCGGTTCTGCTTAGACTGCACAGTGCTTTAGATCGGGCCTTGTCAATATGGGGCCAGGTCTGTCGTGCCACGCGACAGTTGGGTGTGCTGTACCATTGTACATTGTGTTTTTCCTCAAAAAGGTTATGGAGCATTAGCTTGCAGGTCGCCAGGGGCATACTGATGCCCTCTTTGTCTGGAAGGAGGGTATCAGTCGTGCCCCGTCTGGCTAATTCATCAGCAATACAGTTGCCTTGGATATCTTGGTGCCCAGGTACCCAGACTAGGCATATGTCGAAAAGCTCTGCCATCTCGTGTATAGATCTGCGGCATTTCGAGACTGAGGTCGACTTCGAAGTGGTCGATGCGATGGATTTGATGGCCGCTTGGCTATCACTGTAAATGTTAATTTTGCCTGGAGAGGCTCGGGATTTCTTTAGAAAGATTAGAGCTTCATTTATTGCTAGTATTTCAGCTTGAAACACACTGCAGTGGTCCGGAAGCCTAAATGAGTGATTAATACACAATTTCTGGGAAAATACTCCGCCTCCCACTTGATTATTCAATTTAGAACCATCAGTATAGAAGGATAGAGCATTCGAGTGCCCTGGTGGCTCAGTGATCCAGTCCTCTCTGCGAGGAATGAGTACGTTAAACGGAGTTGTTGCGTGCTCGGTCGGTACGCAACAATCCGTTTTTGGGGAAAAGATGGCATTTTCTTTTAAAATAAGGGAGTGTCCGGAATGGAAATCTCCCCAGTTGTTGGTATCTCTAATACGGATAGCCGCCAGGGTGGCTACTGCTTGACTTGTCTGTTGGATTGGAGGGAAATTTAGGATGACATCAAGAGCATCATTTGGTGTTGTGTTCAGAGCACCTGTGATGCATATTTCAGCCATTCTTTGTACCTTGTTTATTTGTTTCTTAATGGATTGCTTTGATAGAGCGGGCCACCATACTAATATCCCATATAGCAGGATGGGCCTGATTATGGCTGTGTATAGCCAGCGGACTATATACGGGGACATGCCCCATTTTATACCAATTGCCTTTCTGCAGGTGTAGAGGGCAATTGTCGCTTTCCTGCATCTGTCATGTGTGCTTTGATTCCAGTCTAGTTTCTTGTCAAGTACTAATCCCAGGTACTTGGCACTATCACTAAAGGACAGTGCAGAATCTTTTAGTTTTGGAGGGATAAGTGTGGGAACCTTGTAGCGTCTGGTGAAGAGTACGAGTTCTGTTTTGTCTGGGTTTACGCCTAAGCCACATTTGTCGGCCCAGGCTGCCAGATTGCTTAGCTTGACCGTCATTAGGTCGCACAGAGTTTGTGGATATTTCCCAGTGAATATCATTGCAACGTCATCCGCGTAGGCAACTAACTGACAGCCCCCGCCTTCTATGTCACATAGCAGCCTGTTGACCACTAGATTCCATAGGAGTGGGGAGAGTACCCCCCCTTGAGGGGTTCCCCTGCTAACGTACCTGGTGAGAGTCGAGGAACCCAGTGTGGATGTCACCGCCCTGCATGTGAGCAATTGGCTGATCAGTCCCACTAGCCGGTTTTCGATCCCCAGGTTCGTAAGTGCTTCAGTAATTGCTTCCGGGAGGACGTTGTTGAAAGCACCTTCTATGTCCAGGAAGGCTATAAGGGTGTATTCCTTACTAGAGAGGGATTTTTCTATTGTGGCAACAACGGAGTGAAGAGCCGTTTCGGTGGATCTTCCTTTCCTGTATGCATGTTGAGAGCTTGATATAAACTCTGTCGGAATGGATACTCTCAGATAGAGAGAAAGGATACGCTCAAAGGTTTTGAGCAGAAAGGATGTCAGGCTGATCGGTCTGAAATCTTTTGGGCTAACGTGAGAAGCTTTGCCCGCCTTGGGAATGAATACTATTTTTGAAAGCCTCCAGGGGTCCGGGATATAGCCGGTCTTAAAAACTTCTAGAAATATAGCTTGGAGCCAGTTAGTGGCGATGCTACCCGCATGCTGAAGATGTGCGGGTGAGATTCCATCAGGTCCAGGCGACTTAAACGGTTTGAAACTGTTTATTGCCCAGTTGATGTTGTGCAAGCTGAGGAGAGAAGGGCCTAAGGGCACCTCTTGTGGGGAGATAAGATTGTCTGTCTTTTGTTGACGACAGCCTGGAAAGTGCTTTGTTAGTAGGGCATCCAGTGATTCTTCGCTGGATGTTGTCCAAGTATCATCCTCTTTCTTTAGATAACCTAGAGACGGGGTTGACTTAGATAGAATCGTCCGAAGTCTGGCTGCTTCGGATGTTGATTCAATGTCAGAGCAAAAGGATCGCCATGAGGATCTTTTGGCTCTTCTGAGTTCTTTTTTATAAAGGGCAAGATGGAGCTTATAGTTTGTCCAAGATTGCTCAGTGTTTGAGGCTTTGGCTTGATTGAAAAGAGCTCTACAGCTCCTTCGAAGGTTACCGAGGTTCTGGGACCACCATGGTGGTTTTTTATTTTTCTTGGGTCTACTAATCGGGCATGCTGCTTTTCCTGCAGAGTTGCATGCTTTAGTGAAAGTTTTTATTAGGCCATGCAGACGCCGAACGGAGTGGACTCCATTGGGTGCTGTTTCTGGAATGTAGTCCCTAAGTAGGGCTTGGTATTTTGACCAATCGGTTTTCCGAAGGTTGTAAAAAGGAGGTGGAGTCGAGTGACTAAGATTAAGTACGAATTCTATGTACCTGTGGTCGGAGAAAGAAGGCTCACTTGATACTTTCCAGTTATTAATAAGATCATTTATGGAATGGGAGGCAAGGGTCAGATCAATGACCTCCTTCCTATCCTTGATGACGAAAGTAGGATCATTACCTCTATTCAGGACCTCTAGGTTTGTAGTTAGGATATAGTCTAAGAGTAACTCACCCCTCTTGTTTATGTTTGTGCTCCCCCATTGAGTATGGTGAGCATTGACGTCGCATCCTATTAGGAGGCCAATTTTGTTGGTCACGCAGTCATTCACTAGCATTCGCGTGATGTCTTCGGGAGGAGGGCCTGGTTGGTCGTAGGCCATGTAGCACGACAGTAGCCTGATCGGAGCTGACTGGAGCTCCAGGCTTACTGCCGTATTATCCTCGTTGCTAAAGCTATGGAGCAGATAGATACTAAAATGCTTTCTAGCTAGTATGCAGGTTCGAATATTACCTTGTGATTCAGCTACTACAAGCTTGTATTCTGGTGCGCGTAATCCAGAGACCTTGCCACCCACAATCCAAGGCTCCTGAATTAGCGCTATGTCGGCTCCGTTCCCAGCCAAACGGAGTAGTAGTGCCGCAGAGGCTGCTTTACAATGGTGGAGGTTTATCTGCAGAATCTTTAGAGACATCTGAAGATATACCCTCCACCACTGTCGTATTAGCGTCCTCGTCGTCAGACGCCACATCTGAGGTGAGCTCCATCTCACCCATTTTGCACAGCGCGCTGAGGTCGCGCGTTATTGTGGATGCATCCGAGGTGTATCCATCTAATTCGGGCCGCTCTGGGGCCTCTAGCTCGGTGATGTCTTCCTCGGATGGTTTCTCCGAAAGACCCACACCTGGTGTTGCATCTGACTTATAGACGCGGATGTATACAGAGCTAAACCCGAAGTTTAGCTCCCCGCCAGCCGCGTCGATTGGGGCAAGTGACTCCTTGTTCAGGATCATCACTGCTTGGTTTGTTGGTCCCGGCATCTCCTCTATCTTCGCCACTTTCCAATCCTGGGTTGGCAGACTTGGATTGCATCGTTGCAACATTTTTAGGAGCCGTTCTGGCTCTTTAATTGAGGACGGGATCCACAGTCTGGCCCGAGGGCGGACTGGGACGTCCTTCCAGTGTACGGCGACCAGCTTGGCGCCTGGGTACACCTCTCCGATATTGGAGACCGCTGTTCTATAGAGCTCTGCCGATCGCTCATCGTCGCAGGCTATCACTTTCACGTTCCCCTGGAACCAACCGACGTCTTTGCAGACAGGGGGAGGTCCAGGTTCCTGCTCCAGCAACTCAAAGCAGGCGGTGGCTAGGGCCGTCTCCACCCACTTCCACTGATTCCTCGGGATTGCAGCGTTGCCTTGGTCGAGAACTCCAAGTAGGACTCTCTCCTTGGCGATCTGGGCAAAAGATCTGCCCTGCTGCACTCTCGACCTCTTTGCACTCGGCCCGGGTGCTTCTTGGGAGCGCTGTCTCTTGGCTTGATCCAGCGCTCTAGGTGACTGCATATCGTAGTCGGGCAGCACAGTCTTCGCCCACTCCACCTTCTTCAGCCAATCGGCTGACCGGTTTGAGCCTGTGCTTGCAAAATGACGCTGGAGAACCCATCCAGCACTTCTCTTCTCCGTGTAGGAGAACTTTTTGCCGACGCTGGCTGTAGGAACTTCACCCACCGTCCCTGTACCAGCTGGAGCCTTGGCCGCGCTTTGAGCGCTCTGCTTCGGTTCCGAGGTAACGGGGGGCGGCAGGATGATTCCTTTTACCCCAAGGCCCGGGTGGAATACGGGTTTACTTGGACCAGCGCCGTTTGTACAAACGGCTGGCATGGTGACCGTCGCCGTTGTATTGGTAGAGCATTGGCCAGGCTTTATAGCCGCTGCCAATGCCGAGGAGGAGGAATCCAGGATTCCGGTTGGCTTTTTCGGAGTGCCAGGCTCCTTTGTTTTATATGTGTTTTTGTTTATATTTGTGTTTTTATTTTTGTTATTGTCTGAATTCATGTTAGTGTCCCACGAGCTGCGGAGAAGGGGTGGTCCGCCTGCACAGAGATCCGCACTATGCAGGTAAGGCTAGCTAGTTCGGAGGGCGCCAGGTATCCGAACGCTCCGTTTACGACTGAGCTATTTTTGGTTAGGGCCCCCAGCCAGGTTGACTATCGGCACGGGTCGCATTACACCTTAGTCCAGCCCTAAGTACCTCAGACCATGACATGTGCCACCATGCATATAGCAGAGCTATTAAGGAGCAAAACTGTATACATGGAGCAAAAGTCTTGGCTAACACCAGCTCTAAGGAGCTACTGGAATCAAATGCACAACACCCAAATTAAAAAAAAAAACAATAAATCAAACCAAAAAACTGGTGAATAAATTAAAAAGAATGTAGAAATGTTGAAAGTATAAATGATCAAAAAAATTCCGACTTTATTAGTCTTCGGAATTTGTTTCAATTAAATACAACTATATATGATTTGGTAATTAACATGATGAATATATGTGATAATAATAAC
Source organism: Drosophila limbata (assembly GCA_963924055.1). Taxonomy (NCBI): domain Eukaryota; kingdom Metazoa; phylum Arthropoda; class Insecta; order Diptera; family Drosophilidae; genus Drosophila; species Drosophila limbata. The sequence continues at coordinate 85,771 of CAWUOW010000303.1, forward strand.
ACAGTTGAGGTAGAAAAAAATGTTTCGAAAATGTTCCATCACAGAAATACAATAATAAATTTCTTTTGGAAAAATGTATGCATTCTAAAAGATATATTTACAACCATAAAAATAAAAGTTGATTCCACTTCCAATCCAGAATTTTTTTTAATATTTGGTCCATTATTGCATACACTCGGAAGTATATTTTTCAAGTTCATCGTACAATCCTTTAAATCTAAAAACAACTTTGATTTTAAACTCGGACGGAAGAGCTGAAAATATTTTTGAAAATGAGCAACATACCGTTGAAAAATGGAAATGCAATCCAGAAATATGTAATATTGATAAAATGACAATATCGCACCAATATATTTCACTTATAAAAACTGTCGTTAATTTTAAAAATGAAGAAACTCTCGGATTTTCCATAAATATTGACAAATGCTCAAACAAAGCCGACAAAACAGAGTTGCCCCAACAAAAATCGCCCGAATAAGAATATGATACCTATGACTACGTGAAAAAATTAAGAGAGAGACTTTTGCTATGAGTATGAGAACAATTGTCATTCTGTCTTGCTTTTTATAAGACGACTCTCTCCACATTTTCCATATATTCGACAAATTTTTAAATTAAAGAACTTAAAAATATAGCTGAAAATATTAATTTTAAAACCAAAAGCTATTCGGTAGACTCCTGTTCCTTTAATCATGAAGGTGAAATATTGGATGAGTATATTACAGTAGTACATGCATTTAAGAAGCTTAAAAGAAATGAGTGCCGAAATATGTGGCCAATACATCCATGCGCATCATGCTTAACGTTATTACATTATTATGAAAATGAGGAAGAAACTTTTTTCAATGATATGCGCATATGTCCATTCTGGCTTTTGAAACTTAAGAGTGGGTCAATACATCCGACGTGCGTACTTAATAACTTACAATTTCATTCAGCCCAGAATGCATATCGTGTTTAAATGAGTTTGAAAAATTATGTATTCAACGAGCAAAATCATTTCAAGTAATTGCTCGAATGGACACAGTTATGGGTGGACATAATAAGCAATGACCAAGCTCCGATGTTATCAAGAAAATTAAGGGACGAGTTTTTCATTTACCATTACACCTTGAAAATACTTTGAAAAAGCTTCCGAGTCCACAAGAAGCAATTATATTATTAGAACATGAACTTTGAAAGCCTTTGTTTTATGCTTACCAATTGCGCCGAGACACTGGGGAAACCCGATGGCTTCAAAGCCCTGCACACACTCGTCAATATAAGAGTCGGTGGGCGCTGGGCGTCAGGTACTCGTCGGTGAACTCTAGAAAAAAACCCTTGCAATTTATGTAGAATATTGCAGACACTGTTCGATGAGACCCCGAACATGCTGCAAATCGCTCGGTACTCCGCTGCTGAGCCCAGAGTGTAAAGGGCAATTGCTACTCTTTTTTCCAACGGAATGGCGTTCCTGAAGTTGGTGTCCTTCTTTTTTATTTATTAAAACTTCAAGTCGGCTTATCAGCAAGGAAAACGTTGGTCTCTCCATTCTAAAGCTTTCTTTAAAAAAGTGCTAATCATTTGCCGGTACGTCTCTTTCCCAAAATACGCTAAACCTCTTCTAAAATATGGAATAATAAGAGAAAAAACTGTTGAATGAGTTTGTATTTGTTCAATATAAAAAACACTCCGAGGAATAATAAGATTCATGCAAATGCAAATTTTCCAATTGTTAAAATCGGCTGCGCCAAACTGTTTATTTAATTTATACAGAAAAAAAAACAAACAAAATAATTTTTCTAAACAACAAGGAGCAAAATAATATACATGTAAGTAAAAACATCATTAAATAAAATATAAAACAAGTGGGAAAGGCTATAGTCGAGCTCCCGACTATAGGATACCCGTTACTTACCTAAATAAATTAAACTTGTGTTTTTATTGCATGCTTTTAGGCACTTTTATTGCTTAAAAGCTTTAATCAGCCAGTACCACCTTTATCTTTGTCCGATCTTGTTGGCATTTAGTAAGATGATAGGTAATAATAATAGCTAACGTTCACCGTTTAAAAAAACCTAATATTTTGAAAACTGTGCGTGTGGTGGATTTTCGCGATTTACGGAGGCGGAAAGGGGCGTGGCAAAATTTTGAAACAAACTTGACCTGCGTGGGGTTTATAGAAATCTGTGTGCAAAATTTGGTTGCTCTAGCTCTTATAGTCTCTGAGATCTAGGCGCTCACACAGACGGACAGACGGACGGACGGACAGACGGACATGGCTATATCGACTCGGCTGTTGATGCTGATCAAGAATATATATACTTTATAGGGTCGGAGATGCTTCCTTCTCCCTGTTACATACATTGCAACGAATACAATATCCCCTTTTACTTATTTTTAATAAGTAACGGGTATAAAAAGTGAATGACAATTTGTGTGTATGTGTGAAGATGTGTCTTCAGTAATAGATTTGTAGATATGCATTGACCTAGGCTTCAAATAAATTGTACAATTCTGACCTTGGGGCACTCGAGAGATCACTTGCTAAGAAACAAAAGTTGAGATGCAGGCTAATTTTAACCAGCTGATTTATACAGTGACTCCCAAATTATTTTACTCACTAGTTTAACATACTTCATATTTTATATTAAGTTATATTTTGATGGAAAGGAGATATTAATAAAATTAAAACCTTTATTTTATTGTTATTTTTTGTATATTTATATTAACTTATCGAGAAAATTGTTTTTTTTTGTAACAAGTATCATAAAAGAACCGTTTTTTAGACCCCGTACTTTAAAAAAGTAAAGGTGTTGCGAATTTATTGAATGTTTAATAAATATTTAAATTTAAGTTATCTCGATAAATATCGATACATATTGTAAGCCAAGTTGGCAGGTTTGAATACATTAATAATTTGGTATTTTTAAGTTATGATTGAGTTGGCAGCACCGAATGAACGGTACAATCAGTCTGACCGCGAAAAGAAGTAGATGATAATAAAAAAGAATTAAAGAAGCTGTGCAGACGAGCGCATCCACGCTAAATAAAGTTTATATTTTAAGTTGAATAATTGTGTTTTAATTCAACGGAGAGCCTGTGGAACGACAAGCCAAGCATTGACATATGCAAGGGTCGTTTACACACAACGTTGATATTTTGACATTCCTGTGGACACGATCGAATTTGGTCATTCGAGCCCGATTAACATATATATCAGAGGTACGACACAACATTAATGGTCCTTCGAAGCCTACGGAACGGCACATTGGAAAAACAGCAGCTTTTTGACAATTCTTGGAAATTCGAATTTCATCAGAAGTGTATGTACCCTGACGCGGATACACACACAGACAAACTTTGAAAAGAATTTCATCAGAAGTGTATGCAGCCTGACGCGGTTATACACACAGACAAACTTTGTGCAGTACACGTATTGGTGTATGCATTGCTGAGTAAATATATTAGAAACTTGGGCATACACACACACACACACACACACACACACACACAGTTTTGGTGATTTTCAACTGCGAAGTTAAAATTTTCGAACAAAAATCATGGTTAATACACGCAGTGGAAAGACAACGTCGAAAGAAGAAGCATCTGATGATAACAGTGGTACTGACCATGAAAGCGATTCACGCCTCGACAAAACTGTGGTGCAGGCATCGACATCAAATGCAGCAGCCATAAAGAAAGCATTGACGGCACGAACACAGACTTCACAGAAGTCAACGAAGGTTCGGAAGCTACAAATTGAGATGGAACATTTCGCAAGATATTCTACAACAACGTGCTTTACTGGACTACAAGCAGAGACAAAATGAAATGCAGCGACAACTAGAGATGGCACAACTAGAGGACGACATCGACTACCAAGATGCCAACCAAGATCCTGACGCGGAAAGCAACGACATTGAAGCTGAAAATAGAACACGTGAGTGGGTAAATAGACAACCGCAAGAATATGTGATTAACAGTAACGATATAAGAGTAAACAACGAAAACATTGTAAACGCAAATGCAATGCAAACATTCATGGCTAGGCAGACAATATCACAAGATTTACCCACATTCTCTGGAAATCCACTTGAATGGCCGATATTCTATGCTGAATATCAGAATAGTAATGAAATCTGTAATTTTACAAATTATGAAAACATAAGCCGATTGCGAAAGGCACTAACTGGTCGTGCAAAAGAATCTTTTCAGTCACTTTTGTTAATGCCAAATAACGTTAAAATGATCATTGATTTATTAAAAGAAAGATTTGGAGATCCGACACATATTATAAAACATTTAATTGACCAAATTAAAAATTTCTCTCCAGTTAAAGAAGATAAAACTGAAAAACTTATTAGTTTTTATGATATGCTTACTAATCTAGTACACACATTATTGACATTTGAAGAACTTGATCATGTTCGTAATCCACTTTTGTTTGACGACATTTTAGAAAAATTGCCACTCAATCAGCGTCTTGCCTTTATGCAATTTTACCAAGATTCAAAGGACAATGAGCCGAAAATAATAGTTTTACATAAATGGCTTGGTAAGAAAACAAAAGCAGCACAGATGCTAGGTTTTGGGCAAGGTAAATCAAAAGAGACAACTCTGACTGTAACAAATCATCGAAATAATGACAAACAAGATAAAACTCAATAATGTAACTATTGTAAACAGACAAATCACAACAACATGTGATAAATTTAAATCATTAGATATTGATCAACGCTGGCAACATGTTAGTAATAATCGTTTATGTATTTCGTGTCTCGGTAAAAACCATATATTGAAAACATGCAAACGTAAGAAGCCATGCAAAATTGATAATTGTACCCAAACATATAACGCCTTGTTACATAAGAATAGAACGCCAAATCCAATTAATGACAATTCTCAAAGTCAAGAGAAAACAAAGACAGAAACTGAAGTAAATTGCAATATAAATTATAACAACAAAGTCATGCTAAAAGTAGTTCCTATTTCGATTACTGGTCCAAACAAGACAATCGAAACATATGCTCTTTTAGATGAAGCTTCCACAGTGTCCTTATTGGATCAAAATCTAGCTGACGAATTGGGTCTAGATGGTCCTGTAAAACCATTAAAAATACAGTGGACTAATGACGAGTTGTATGAGCAGAGTGAGTCCAAAGTAGTTAGTGTTTCTGTTAAGGGAAAAAGTCAATCGTCAAAATCGCTAACATTGAGAAAAGTCAAAACGATTTCTGGTCTTAATTTACCAATGCAGTCCTTAGACGTTGATAGTTTGACTGACAAGTGGACATTTTTAAAACCATTTGTTAACCAGTCTTACTATAAAGCACAGCCTAAATTGTTAATTGGACAGGATAACTGGTCGGTAATTATAACACGAAAACTTAAATATGAATCATATAAAGGACCAGTTGCAAGTAAGACTTCGTTGGGTTGGGTGATTCATGGAATAATGGACTCTGATACAAACTCTAAAGAATCCGACTATGATAAGGACGACTTAGATTCGTTGCAAGATTTAGTCAAATCGTACTGGAATTTAGAAAATGAACTGACAACTGTAAATGACAATCCGATTTCACTTGACGATAAAAGATGTATGGAAATAATTGATGAAACTTTAAAAAGAAAAGGAAATAGATTTGAATGTGGACTATTTTGGAAAAATAAAAACGTAAAACTACCAGAAAGTTATAATAATGCCTATAATAGATTGAAACATTTAGAACGAAAAATTGACAAAGACCCCAAATACGGACAAAAATACCAAGACATGATAGATTCTTATATATCTAAGGGATATATAAAAAAGTTAGACATAAATCAAGCAGTAATAGAAACACCTTTGACCTATTATCTTCCACACTTTGGTGTAGTTAATAGCAACAAACCGGATAAGCTTAGAATAGTATTTGATGCCGCGTCAAAGTCTCATGGATTTTGTTTAAATGATTTCCTGTTAACAGGACCGGATTTGTATAACCAACTGGTGTCCGTATTAATGAATTTTCGAGAACACAAGATAGTGTTCGTTGGTGACATAAAAGAGATGTTCCTCCAAATACAAATACGCGACGAAGACCGACACGCACAAAGAATCCTCTGGCGAGGAACAAATCGACAATCTAAGCCAGACGTTTATGAAATCCAAGTGCTATTTTTTGGTGCGAAGTGCAGTCCAAGCATTGCTCAACAGACAAGAAATCGCAATGCACTTGATTTTAAGGACAAATTTCCAAAAGCCTGTAATGATATTATTAATAATCATTACATGGACGACTACTTGGGAGGAGCGGAAGACGTAATCAGTGCAGTGAATTTGATAAACCAGGTGAAATATGTACATGAACAAGCTGGGTTTCATATGTGTAACTGGGTATCTAATTCAAAAGACGTTTTGACACAACTTAATTCAGAAAGTACACAGACAGACATTAAAGAAATAAAAAATATAACGGTAGAACGTATCCTAGGTATGATGTGGGATTTTAAGCAAGATATCTTTGGATATAATTTGAAATTCAAGAAAGCACATTCTGACATTTTGAATTTAGCGAAACGACCAACTAAGCGAGAGGTCCTTAGAATAACAATGTCAATCTTTGACCCATTAGGATTCCTTTCAAACTTGTTAATCGCCAACAAAATTCTTTTACAAGCAATTTGGGACAGCGGAATAGGTTGGGATGATTTAACCGTTGACGAAAACTATGAGATTTGGAAAAACTTGTGTAACAATATTACCAAAATCAATGAATTCAAAATGCCAAGACAGATGACGACTCTTCCAATTGACAAATGTGACATTCAATTACACATATTCTGCGACGCGTCAAAGAGTGCGTATGCTGCTTGTGCTTACTTACGATTCAGCGATTCGCATAGTGTTGAATGTTCACTGATAATGGCAAAATCAAAGGTAGCTCCATTAAAGCCAATGTCGATTCCCAGATTAGAGCTACAGGGAGCATTACTAGGAGCCAGACTGAGCAAAGCAGTCAAAGAAATTTTGAATGTAAAAATAAACAAAACCTTTATGTGGACTGATTCTGAAATAATCTTATACTGGCTTAAATCCAGCAGCAAGAGATTTAAAATGTATGTAGCATAGAGACTGGGTGAAATCCAACAGTTAACAAATATGTCCGATTGGAAATATGTACCCACTAAATTAAATCCAGCCGACCAGGCAACAAAAATTTTAAAATTTGATTTTTCCACCAATGACATTTGGCTAAAAGGTCCATCGTTTTTGTACGAGCCTATTTCGGGATGGCCTAAGGGAAAGTTGAATGATGATTATCGGACGGACAATACAGGAGTAGAACAGGAGTACGTAAACCTCGTGACAGAAATACGAAATTTGATTGTAATACCGGATGTTTCAAGATTCTCGAATTGGATGAGATTTGTTCGCACTACAGCCTGGGTATTAAAATACATTGATAAACTTAAGAAGACACAGGACATACAATCTCAACATGAATTGACAGCTAAGGACATAAATAGAGCAGAGCTCATGATATACAAAAAGGTACAGCTAGATTCATACCAGAGCGAAATTGACTGCTGTATTAAATCAAAGGCCATCGATAATTCAAGCACTTTAAAGTCACTTCCAATTATTATGACAGACGATGGACTGTTGAGATTACGAGGACGATTGAACCTAATTGAGGAAACCAATTTTGATTTTGATTCAAAAAACCCAAAAATTTTGAGCAAAGGACATCCAATAACAGAGCTGTTAGTTTCCTATTATCATGTGAAAAATTGTCATATTGGAATAGAAACTGTTATTGCCAATTTACGACAAAAGTATTGGATAATAAAATGCCGAAATGTAGTCAAGAAAATAGTCCGAGAGTGCCAGTTTTGCAAAAATAAGAGATCAAAACCACTTGTTCCTCTGATGGGTCAATTACCGTCATGTCGTGTCCAACCAACAGAAAGACCTTTCTTAAAGACAGGAGTTGACTATTTTGGCCCAATAGAGATACTAGTCAATCGCAGTCACGTAAAAAGATACGGTGTTCTTTTCACTTGTATGGCAACTCGTGCTGTACATCTTGAAATAGCTGAGGATCTTTCGTGAAACGCATTTATGAATGTTTTTCGACAGTTTGGATGTCGACGAGGATTTCCAATAGAGCTATATTCAGACAATGGCACTAACTTAAAGAAAGCAAGTAAAAACATTAAAGAAATCATAGCAAGTTGGCCTGAAGATGAAATAATTTAATTCATGACGACTAAGAAATGTACATGGTTTTTTAACCCGCCTTTATCCCCACACATGGGAGGAGCATGGGAACGGTTGATTCAGTCTGTTAAAAAATACATGCTACACCTGTTAACAGAAAGATATCCAAAAGAATATGTGCTAAAGACAATTTTTTGTGAAAGAGTTTATAATAAATAACAGACCACTTTTATATATACCCTCTGATTTAACTGAAATAGAACCATTGACTCCCAATAGCATTTTGATAGGACCTGACTATAGAGACTCATTTTACTCAGATGCCACTGATAAGGATTTAAAATTATTAAACATGTGGAAGGCATCCCAGAAGATAGCAGATTTGTTTTGGCAAAAGTGGAAAATGGAATACCGTCAGTTTTTGTTATGCAGTCGAAAGTGGGCGAAAGATCAAATAAAAATTGTTGAAGGCGATATTGTCATTATAACAGATTTGAATTTACCAAGAAATACGTGGCCAATGGGCAAAATAATAAAAACATATCCATCACAAGACGGTCGAGTTAGAATAGTTGATGTTAAGACAAAAAATGGAATTTATAAAAGACCAGTCATTAAGTTAATTAAATTAGATGTACTCCCTAAGAATGAAATTTAATGTAAAAAGTATTGTTAAGTGTGATTACAATACTTTGGGAGGAGAATGTTGCGAATTTATTGAATGTTTAATAAATATTTAAATTTAAGTTATCTTGATAAATATCGATACATATTGTAAGCCAAGTTGGCAGGTTTGAATACATTAATAATTTGGTATTTTTAAGTTATGATTGAGTTGGCAGCACCGAATGAACGGTACAATCAGTCTGACCGCGAAAAGAAGTAGATGATAATAAAAAAGAATTAAAGAAGCTGTGCAGACGAGCGCATCCACGCTAAATAAAGTTTATATTTTAAGTTGAATAATTGTGTTTTAATTCAACGGAGAGCCTGTGGAACGACAAGCCAAGCATTGACATATGCAAGGGTCGTTTACACATAACGTTGATATTTTGACATTCCTGTGGACACGATCGAATTTGGTCATTCGAGCCCGATTAACATATATATCACAGGTACGACACAACAAAAGGGGTCTGTTAACTTTGTCACAAAAAAAAATGTGCGTAACAGGCAGAAGGAGGCGTGGCAGACCCCATAAAGTATATATATTCTTAATCAGCATCAACAGCCGAGTCGATATAGCCATGTCCGTCTGTCCGTTTGTGTGAGCGCCTAGATCTCAGAGACTATAAAAGATAGAGACTCCAGACTTGGTATATAGGTTCGTCTATATTGCAAGCAGATCGAGGTTGTTTTAGATTTTAGATCGGACCACTATATCATGTAGCTCCCATAGGAACAATCAGTTGAAAATCAAGTCTTAGTATGGAAAACTTTTTTGCTGTTTGTGATATATCAACCAAACTGACAGAATATGCATTAGGATGGCCTTTTTAAAAAAATTGTTTGATATCAATGAGCGCCGGGCTGAAAAATATTCGTTTTCACCCCTAGAATACACCTGCAAAATTTGAGCCCGATCGGAGTTCATTTGATGGACCCAAAAACGGGTCAAAGGTCACCCCAAGCCATTTGTATGAGAAAAATCAGTTGTTGTATGGAAAACTATTTTGTTTTTGAAGATATCTCTACGAAACTTGCTACATGCCAATATTTTATTACTACATACAATTTGACAAAGTTTTATCAAAATCGGACTACTATATCCTATAGCTTCCCTAGGAGCAATCGGGTGAAAATCACCTTAAGTAAGAAAAACGTTTTTGTTTCTGGAGATATCTGAACCAAACTCACACATTGTATGCTTAGGACTGTCTCCTACAATCTGACCAAATTTGGTCAAAATCGGAGTACCATATCCTATAGCTTTCATAGAAACAATCCGTCGAAAAATGAGTTCTGTTACACACATTTTTGTTGCTCAACCTATCTCAACCAAACTCGCTAGTAACAAGTGTAATTAGGTTATATACAAAACCAAATTTATTCAAAATCGGATTACTATATCCCATAGCTTCCATAGGAACAATCTGTCGAAAAATGAGCTTGGTATGAGATTTATTAAGAGATTTTTCACCCAAACTTAAAAAAACACAAATTTTTGTATATTAAATATATTTTCAAAGAACAGTTTTATTTTTCTTATTAGATAAGGATATAAAATGCACAGAGGTTTTTATTTTAGAATTTAATTCAATTCTGATTTTGTATGGCTCAGATATTTTTTTTTATAAACATCAACGACTTGCAAAATAAATTGTGCCTCTTCTTCATCCCGAGTTAAAATTCTGTTATAGTCTTTCATGAACTTGACTCCACGCTCAGCAACATCGTTTACTACGCAAAGGTTCTTGAAGAACCTAGAAGCACCTTGATAATTCTCATTATAATGCCATTCGGAAGGATCAACCTCAAAGAAATCAGCTTGCAGCTCGAAACTGGACAAAATATTCTTGGTTTTGTATGACACAAAATCAGATAAGCTGCAATTTATAATATTTTTGACGTCCGAAATTTGTCTGTAATTATTAAATTGCACAGCAGGTTCTCTTGCTTTAAGTCTTTTGACCATATTTCTTTTTTCTTCTATCGATACTTTCGGGTCAAAAAATGCTAAGCCCACTACATCAGGTGTTAAGTACCACAAGTGATTTTTCATTTTATTAGCGATTGTTTCAGAGACGATTGTATCGATGTTAGAAAATTCTACAGATGCTTTCAAAAAACTTAAGTCCTGATTGGGACATGCAATAGCATTGGTACATTCAAACCAAGCCTTTATGTAGAGCTTAACCACAAATATTGATACGTCTCGAATGTTTCCCAGCTCTCTCAGCGTCATTTTGAAATGCTTACGAAAAAGGAAGATTTTTAAGCTGTAAATTGCCTTTGCCATAAATCTTGCATTAGATGTCGCCCCACAAGTCCGAAAAGCACCAACATTTTCGCCCAGAAATGCCATTGTCAGCTCTAAAAGCTCTTTGTAGTCGCTACGAATCTGTGGAAGCCTAAGCTTTGCTCGACAAAACTCTTTGATTTCTTCGCAATCATCATGAGAAATCTTTGCTGCAACACTTTTATCTTCTAAGCCGTATTGAAACTCAATTTGATTTAGTTTTGGCCATATATCCGCAAATCTGTTGAAAATTAAAGTTTCTGGTCCACTGCTTTTTCCAAACTTTTTTTCAAAGACAGCCTTGAGTACGATCTCATAAATGTGATGACGGCATCCGAGATAGATCAGATTTCGACCGAGAAGATCATCCAATATACTGCAGGCACCTCGTTGGAGACCAGTGTTGGAGGCAGTTGTATCAAAGCTCGAGGCTACTACTTTTTCTGCAATGTCCCACTCTACTAGGGTATTATGTACAGCTTGGGCGATGTTTATCCCTGAACTTGATTCAACCTTAGGAGCACCTAAGAACTTGTACGATCCATTGTAGCTCACTAAAACTGCAATGCGATCTACGTGTACTCTGCCGACTAAATCTGCCAATATCTTTCCATCCCAGTGAACGACCAATCGATCTTTGGGACTTAGCTGCCGAATTGTGAAGAAAGAAAAAATTAATTAATTTAAATACTGTTTTCTATGAAATACAACATACATTGTCGTTTAGATTAGTTTTTGCTTCATCAAATTGATTTTTTCGATTCTCTTCACGCAACTTCTGTAAAGAAGTGCGATTCAACACTATGTTATCGGCCGAAATCTCCAACGCCTCTAAGGTTGCCATTAAAATATGCATCGCAAGTCTATCTGACACCTTAACAAATAATGAAGAATAAAATATTATTTAAATTATGCGTTTTGTCTGATATTACCTTTGCCTTATCAAGGGCCCCGCATAAACGTGGTGTGACCCAATTTTTTTTTATAATACATCTCTGATTTTGTGGGGCGGGCACTTCAAAATTATTTTCGGAATCGCTTTCGAACACCACAGATTCAGGATCTGTTTCAGTGTCACATTCGTATTTAACTTTAATGAAAATAGGATTTAATGAAAAGTCAAAATTTAATTAATTGAATCGAGTGCAGAAGTTTGCAAATTACTTACCAGATTGCCCCAGTTGCAATGATTTTGCATATTTTAATTTTCTAGCTTCATCTTCTTCTGTTTTAACCTTTCTTCTTTAGATGCTAGCTTTATATCAACTCCCAACATAGATCCAGGGCGTCCCTTCTGTCGCTGTTTTTCTAAAAAGTCTTTGTCCTCGTCGTTTTTTATTATTTTCAGAGCATCGGCAGCCGCAATGTCAAAGAGATCATCTATCTTATCCATAAAAATATCAAATTTTTTCTTAGTTCCGGCAGTCATTTTCTCCGGCTTTAATTTGTTGAAAGTTTTTCACTCTTCGTACATTTTAAGAAGCTTGGCACTACATTTATGTGAATCGCGGGTGGGAATGCGCGCTTGTTGCCAAAATATTGTAACCGCATCGATTGCGAGTCTAACGCTATCCTTCGACGCTAGTTTCACAAAGCGCATATTGTAAAAGAATACCTCCAACACTTGTCTGTTTGATGGCAGTTTGGCTCCAACAACTTGATGTGATACATGTCCAACAAAAGCTACATGCCGCTGTTTTTCATCATATTGGCGAGTTTTTATAATTGCTTTCTCCATTTTATTTACAATGTTATAAAAATTTCACTTGCTCACTCGAATAATTATTTGCATTCAATTATTGAAACACCAAAATTAAAAGAAAACGCAGGGTCGCCCTTTGTTTACATTTAACGAAGAACGTCCCTGCTCATTTTGTAACCGTAAAAATCGTTAAAATATGAATTCGCCAGTGTTAAAAAGCGCAGAAACGTCATTTGTTAACATCCAAACAAGAAACGTACCTGTTAGTCTCTTAATCAAATAGTGTCCAGAAAGCAACCGATTGTTCCTATGGAAGCTATAGGATATGGTCATCCGACTTTGACCAAATTTGGTCAGAATGTAAGAGACAGCCCCAATCATACAATCTGTGAGTTTGGTTGAGATATCTTAAGAAACAAAAAAGTTTTTCATACTAAAGGTTTTTTCATCGGATTGTTCCTATGGCAGCTATAAGATATAGTCATTCCACTTTCACCAAATTTGGTCAGAATGTAAGAGACAGTACCAAACATGTAATCTGTGAGTTTGGTTAAGATATCTTAAGAAACAAAAAAGTTTTTCATACTAAATGTGTTTTTCATCGGATTGTTCCTATAGCAGCTATAAGATATAGTCATTCCACTTTGACCAAATTTAGTAAGAATGTAAGAGACAGTACCAAACATGTAATCTGTGAGTTTGGTTGAGATATCTTAAGAAGCAAAAAAGTTTTTCATACTAAATGTGTTTTTCATCGGATTGTTCCTATGGCAGCTATAAGATATAGTCATTCCACTTTGACCAAATTGGGTAAGAATGTAAGAGACAGTACCAAACATGTAATCTGTGAGTTTGGTTGAGATATCTTAAGAAGCAAAAAAGTTTTTCATACTAAATGTGTTTTTCATCGGATTGTTCCTATGGCAGCTATAAGATATAGTCATTCCACTTTGACCAAATTTGGTCAGAATGTAAGAGACAGTACCAAACATATAATCTGTGAGTTTGGTTAAGATATCTTAAGAAACAAAAAAGTTTTTCATACTAAATGTGTTTTTCATCGGATTGTTCCTATAGCAGCTATAAGATATAGTCATTCCACTTTGACCAAATTTGGTAAGAATGTAAGAGACAGTACCAAACATGTAATCTGTGAGTTTGGTTGAGATATCTTAAGAAGCAAAAAAGTTTTTCATACTAAATGTGTTTTTCATCGGATTGTTCTTATGGCAGCTATAAGATATAGTCTTTCCACTTTGACCAAATTTGGTCAGAATGTAAGAGACAGTACCAAACATGTAATCTGTGAGTTTGGTTGAGATATCTTAAGAAACAAAAAAGTTTTTCATACTAAGCAATTCCGTGACCTTTGACCTTGATTTTGACCCTCTTACAGGTGGAATTTCGCAAAACGCCGTCTTATTGCACGATGAAATTATCTCATCTATGTTGTGTGCAAATTTCTGCTCTCTATCTTTTACCGTTTGGGCTGCACGTTGATTCTCAGTGAGTCAGTCAGTGAGTCAGGACAAAGAGTTTTATATATATAGATAATATTGTCATCCCATTGAGCAACGGTGCTAATGCAGGACACGAGCAAATTAATTTATTGGGGCTCAATTGCAGTTCAGTTAATTTTCCGTTTGATTGTTTCTCCATTTCAAGTTTGAGCCTTCCAAGTACACGCATGTGATATCTGATCATGTCATGTTGTAATTTTCCGTGTTTCATACATTCATGGTTGGCATATATAATAATAAGTTGATCAAGAACCAGGGCTCTGGAGATTTCATCATCGTTTAGTACTGGTACAACTGTGTTTCGCAAAATATCACTGGCGTTTGGGTGGATGAAACCTGTCTTAGCGCGGCCGTCTTTTAATAAATTTCGCTTTCCTTTCTCGTGCGTATTTTTTGGGCAATGTAGAACATGATTACTAAGCGTGCTTTTGGGAAAGAATCCGTAACACATTGCGCAGCAAACAAAGTACAGTGCTTTATTAGATGAAGCTTCGCGTTTTCGCCGAGGTACAATTGACTGATCCGTGTTATGCATGAAGTCACCTTTCTTTCGAATTATATCAATTAATTCTTTTCACTGTTGACTGCGCTTGGCAAGGGTGGTAAATCGCAAAACATCAGAAAGTTTTTTATAGACTAGCTCCAAATGCCGAGCAAATTTCGTCTGTAGTCTGTTACAAAACATGCAAAAGTGTTGCTTGAATTTTTGGTCATATTTTGCAATATGAACATTAAACTTTCGAACATCAAAAAGTCGAGTTTCAGGAGTGAAAGTTAAACTTTCTTCCTATGGGAGCTATGGGAGCTGTTGCGGACTCGCTCAATCTATACGAAGGATCTGACTGCGATGTTAAATTAATTGTTACATCCTTTTCAATGTCTATTATTAGTTGGCTATCCTGCTCGACTACACTTTTAGCATTTAGCAAATTTGGGCCTAACAACAAATAATAAAGAAACAAATATAATTTAAAATACACGTGAAAGAAATAAAAATTTTAAATTGCAAATTTTAAAAAAGGCCCTTACCAAGAAAGACATCAGAGCTAATAATATTTAACTCAGATACACGCTTTGACTCTTCCGGTGCACCTAAGAATTTGTCTGTATAAAAATAATTTACAAATAATAAATACTTACTCAAAGAGTGATCAATGTCGATTTCATCTTCAGCTAAGGCTGAAGAGGATTGTTGTACCTCGATTTCACCTACTAATAAACATACAACAAAAATGTATAAATAACTTTAAAACACGGAACTATTAAATACTAAAATATTACCACAGTCTTGCAACAGAAGCTCTCCCGGCGTCTTTTCTGAGTCTGCTAAAACTCGTTCATTGGATAGAGAGTCATTCTCTGGATCTAAAACGAATGATAACATTTTTAAGGTTTTTGTTAAATTATATGTACATTAGGGTGTCCCTTATTTGGTCAAAGTCAATATTTTTAAACGCATACGGGCTAGTTCTGTTCATTAGGTCCTAAAGCACTCAGAAATAAATTTTTACCTCAATCGGAGTATGATAACCCGTGCCGACTTGGATCGGAAAATTTAAAGATTATATGGGGCAAAAAAAATTTTTTTTTTTTTTTTTAATTTTTTTATTTTTTTATTTTGTTTATTAGGTCCTAAAGAACTCAAAACCAAGTTTTCACCTTAATCGGAGTACGATAACCCATTCAAATTTGCATCGAAACATGAAAAAACATCGAAAAATTTATAATCAGTGTTAAAATACTGTTTTTTCATGTTTCGATGCAAATTTGAATGGGTTATCGTACTCCGATTAAGGTGAAAACTTGGTTTTGAGTTCTTTAGGACCTAATAAACAAAATAAAAAAATAAAAAATTAAAAAAAAAAAAAAAAATTTTTTTTTTCCCATATAATCTTTAAATTTTCCGATCCAAGTCGGCACGGGTTATCATACTCCGATTGAGGTAAAAATTTATTTCTGAGTGCTTTAGGACCTAATGAACAGAACTAGCCCGTATGCGTTTTAAAATATTGACTTTGACCAAATAAGGGACACCCTAATGTACATTTTTACTTTACTGTATACTTACGCGTTATTGTATTGACTTCATTATTAGCAGGTAAATCCGCAATGGGTTGTTCTGTTTCAGCATTTATAAATAATAAAATAATCTTTAGCAAAAGTCTCACAATAAATATAATTTAGCAGTATTAGAATTAATTTGTTCTTATTAATTTGTGTAAGTAAGTACCTAAAGACTTTAGCCACAATATTTTTAGACCCCGAATTTTAAAAAAGTAAAGGGGTCTATTAACTTTGTCACAAAAAAAATGTGCGTAACAGGCAGAAGGAGGCGTGGCAGACCCCATAAAGTATATATATTCTTAATCAGCATCAACAGCCGGGTTGATATAGCCATGACCGTCTGTCCGTCCGTCCGTCTGTAAGAGCGCCTAGATCTCAGAGACAATAAGAGCTAGAGACTCCAAACTTGGTATGTAGGTTCGTCTATATTGCAAGCAGATCGAGTTTGTTTTAGATTTTTGATCGGACCACTATATCATATAGCTCCCATAGGAACAATCAGTTGAAAATCAAGTCTTAGTACGGAAAACTTTTTTGCTGTTTGAGATGTTTCAACCAAACTGACAGAATATGCATGTATAATGGTCCCATACATCCTGACCAATTTTGGTTGGAATCGGGCCACTATATCATATAGCTGCCATAGGAAGGATCAGTAGAAAATCAAGTCTTAGTATGAAAAACCTTTCTGTTGTTTGAGATATCTCAACCAAACTGTCAGTATATGCATATGGGATGATCATATAAATCCTGACCAAATTTGATTGGAATCGGACCACTATATCATATAGCTACCATAGGAACGATCAGTTAAAAATCAAGTCTTAGTATGTAAAACCTATTTTTCCATAGTAATACGGGGTCTCCGACAGTCGAGTATGCTCGACTGTAGCACCGTTTACTAGTTTTCATTAAGCTGTATGTAAGAGTAGGAATTTATAGAGGGTTATATAAAAGAATATTGCACTTTCAGTTTTTGTATTAGTATTCTATTTAGGTATGACAGAAAAGCCTGCTATTTTCGAAAAATGTTTTAGCGTACATACATACATACATATATGTACAAATAGTAACAAAGGTATTGCTTTTAAATTTTAAAAATGTATCTACACAAACGTCTCCTATGTAACTTCATAATTCTTAGAATCACATATCAAAAAAGTTCCTTGACATGGTGTATATACATAAACATATATACACTACTGGACAAATTAAAAAGTACACTCTTTCTTTTACTATAACAGCTATTGCAAGTCTATTGTATGAAAATGACGAATAAGTGCCTTTTAAGCAATTTTCAAAAAATTATAAAAAAATATAAGCGAAAAGATTTTTGCAAATTTTCTTTTACAGTCACTCCTAAAATTGTTTGAAGAATGTTTCTGCATCCCAACATTTTTTTTAAAAACTCGAGGAAAACAGTTTTGAAAGTTGACTTTTTTTTAATTTTGAAGACTTGACTTACAATAGCTGTTATAGTAAAAGAAAGAGTGTACTTATTAATTTGGCTAGAAGTGTACTTACAGTTTGCCAAGAAAGTTTTTTGAAAAAATACAAATGGACATACATGTATTTGTATTTTAATTGTTCTTTCCTTTTATCACTTTTTCTAAAATACACATGCAGGAACAATTAAATAGAAAATAAGATAAAACTGTTACTGTTATTTGCCGGACAAATTGTGTTTTTTTTTTTTTGACGAAACACTTTCTTGACTAACTGTACATACAAGATGGAAGAGACAGAAAATAACGGATCGAAATACATACATATGCACATAACGGAAAGCCACAAATTTATGTATAGTTGTATGTTAAAATATAAATTTTCAATACATGTAATACCTTGTTTCTTTTTAATGCGCTTCTGCTCCAACGTTTTACGATCTGAAATTACAAAGAAATGTTTGTTTGATCTAATCTGATTTAATATATACAAATACTTCACCTCCATATTCAATTAATTGCACCACGAAGCTGCCATTGGATAATTTGGCAATACATTGATCTTCCTCGAACTTTAATTTTTTTTTGTGCAGAACAAAATATTTTTCACAAAGTATTAAAACATTATCCTTGTTCATTTTAAAAATTCCCGGTAAGCTTTGGCTCTATAAGTTACATACATATGTACATATATGCAGGTCAAGTCATTTTTCATATTCTCATGGTTGCGATTATCGACTATCGATATTCTTTCCTTCTTTCTGATTGTCAAGATAGCGTCGCAATTTTTAGCTTTAAATGTAAAGTCACATTAAATATGGTTTTTATGATTTATGTATTAAAAACACCTCTGTATTCTTTTATATTTTCTTCTTTTATCATGGATGTCTGTTACAATAAAAATTGCCAGGTTCGAGGTAACGTTAAGACGGGTTTTGTTTGTTGCTGGCTATGTGATAATATTTCACATGAAAAATGTGCTGGCCTAAACGGCCGAATTGTTGATTATATTCAAGCCAATTCTGGCTTAAAATGGACTTGTGAGTCGTGTAGCGATGTCGAAAGGGATATGATGGGATTCATGAGGCAGACTAAGAGAGGCTTTGGGATTCTTTTCGGCCAGTTTAAAACGCTGTTCGATAGCTTCTCAGCTTTGGATGCCAATTATAAGGGCATGAAACTCGTGAATGAGTCTCCAAAGCGCAAAAAGGCCAATCTTAGACTATCTATTGGCCCGAATGAACTTTCAGTTCCTACATTTTCACCGGTTGTGTCTGCTCCTGCTCTTATTAATCTTTCGTCCCCTTCTCCTCAAACGACTGTCAGTACGGATAGCATTGCCTTGTCTATGGATGTGGTTCCTCCTGACACCGTAGAAGCTTCTGATTCGATGGTTGTCAGTGCTGATGTTGCCGATCAACATGACAGCGCTAATACAACAGCTGTCTCAAACGGTCAATCAACAAACGCAGTAACTACTGATGTTGTTAAAAAGACCCTTGTAGGTGTTCCACCAAAAAAACAAATTTTTTTTTTCTAGGCTTTCCCCTGATACTACATCTGATGATGTCATGGCTTTTATTCAGGCCAAATCTGATGCCAAAATTTCGGTGAAAAATTTAAATTTTCATATCTACGGGAGATATCGTCGTTTAAAATAAGTGTTCCGGTCAATCACTTCAATGAAATTTGTTGTAAAGAATTCTGGGCCGATCACCTAATAGTAAAGGAATACAGTGTGAAAAAAAAAAACGGACTCCGATTGTATTGCCTTCATCTTCTTCTATTTCTACTAGACCTGTTCAACCTCAAGTACTTTCTAATAGCTCAAAAAACTAACATCCTCTCTCTCTTTGGGCTATCAGAATGTAAGAGGGCTTCGTAGTAAGCTTAGTAACCTTTATCTAAATAGCCTTTCCTTTCATTTTAATGTCGTTGCCTTTTCAGAAACTTGGTTAAGGCCCGACATTCATAATTCTGAAATTCTTTCTAATAAATTCTCCATTTATAGGAGAGATCGTACCCCACGAATTGGTGGTGGTGTGCTTATTGCTATTGATGCTGATTTATCTTTGGAAGTAGTAATAGCCGATAGTTCTATTGATATTGAATTTGTTGCTGTCAAACTGAGTATACGAGGGTGGGCTGATAAATAGTCGGCCTACCAAAGAAAACACGGTTTTTTTTTTATTTTTCTTTTTTATTTTTCAACATAATCTCCTTTTAGACGTATGCACTTAGTCCAACGGTCCTCCAATTTTTTTATACCTTCCATAAAAAATGACTGGTCCAGGTCCTCAAAATAGGTGTTTGTTTCACAGATCACCTGTTCATTCGACTGAAATTTCTTTCCACCAAGCCATTTCTTTAAGTTTGGAAATAGATAATAGTCATGTGGAAGAATTTCATAGTGTAGTTCACACAATTTCATCATGGCAACAACGCTCTTGTGAGCCGGAGCGTTGTCCTGGTGAAACAGAACTTTTTTCTTCGCCATGTGCGGCCTTTTTTTCTTTAGTTCTGAATCGAACTGTCCCAAAAGGTTAGAATAGTATTCTCCATTAATTGTTCTGCCTTTTTCTAGATAATCCACATGAATTACGCCTCGGGCATCCCAGAAAACCGTTGCCATTACCTTGTTGGCCGACAAACCAATCTTTGCCTTTTTCGGCGCCGTTTCTCCGGTTGAAATCCACTGCTTTGACTGTTCCTTGCTTTCTGATGTATGGTGATGTATCCAAGTTTCGTCGACAGTCACAAAACGACGCAAAAATTCATTCTTATTTGCGTTTAACAATGCCAAACTCTCCTTCGCAATGACCAAGCGGTTGCGTTTGTGTTCCGCTGAGAGCAATCGCGGCACCCACCTTGACGAAAGCTTACTCATATTTAAATATTCGTGTAAGACGTTTCCAACACGTTCACGAGAAATGTTTAGGGCCTTAGCAATCTCTTTCAGCTTTATTCGGCGATCATCCAATATCATTCCGTGGACTTTATCTACCATTTCTGGGGTTGTCACCTCTCTGGGACGTCCCGGACGGTCCTCGTCAAAAATGCTTGTCCGCCCGTGCCTATACTCAGCAGTCCAATATTTAATGGTCGAAATCGATGGAGCTGATTCATCATAAACTTCGATTAACTCATTTTTTATTTCATCGCTGGATTTCTTTTTTAAAAACAGAAATCTAATGACAGCTCGATATTCTATTTTACTCATTTTGGGGACAATGCAAAAGTGACCATGCTAAAACTCCCGCCAAAATTACCAGTGTTGAGAAAAACGCCTAAAACTTTTTCAGCAATCAGCCGATAGAAAACACTAATCGAATAAAATATTTATGGGTTGTTTAAGATGTTTTTTTTTGGTAAGGCCGATTACTTATCAGCCCGCCCTCGTATGTGGCATCGATGTTTACATTACATGTTCTTATATTCCTCCTTCTTTAGACAACTCAGTCTATTCTTCGCATGCTTCTGCTATACATTCTGTTCTTTCGTTGCTCTCTGATCGTGATTTTCTTGTTGTTCTTGGTGATTTCAATATTGCCGGAACACATTGGATTTCATGTTCTGACTCCAACGTTTTGACTTCCACGACGCAGCATGATTTTCTCGATAATCTTTATGGGATGTCATTGTGTCAGATCAATGATATCCCAAATTCTTTGAATAGGATGCTTGATCTGATTTTCGTTTTGGATCCCTCTTTCATATCTGTTTCTCTTACTAACCCCATATCCTTTCCTGAAGACCCTTATCATCCGACTTTGGAGGTGTTGATGGACTCACCTGTCCGCGCACCTAATTTTTGTAATGAGCGTGTGCAGTCATTTCGTCAACAAGTAGATTAAATTATAGAAAAACAAATGAATTGTATTTTGAATTATGTTATTGAATTATGTTAATGAAGTATGTTAAATCTAAGCTATGCTAAGAGAGCATTCTAATGCACTCTCACGTTGTAAATATCTCTTATATTCGGCGCACTCAGTCGTCGCGATGTCCGTCGCTTCGGTTGCAGTCGGCAGCCGCTTACGAAATTAAACTCACTCTGAATCACGGTTGCCACTTAAAAAAATCATATTGAACCAAAATAAAAAAAAAAATGAGCCAAATTCACTAAAAAAGAGCCAAAAAAAAATTTTTAGCTGGTATTATTTTTACATTTAATTTAACAAAAAGAATTTTTTTCACAAACACATAATAATTCCAAAGTATTTCACATTTTAATCTTAGGGCCATTTTTTTTCAATTTTTTTATAAACTGTATCTAAGATACAGCGGTGGCCAAAAGTATTTTGGCACTCTTTAAAGTTAATTCTACTAAAATTTTGAAATTTGTTCATGTAATGTTTGGCATCCATGGAAAGGTCTTTTGAATTCCTTTTGAATGATGCAATACCCATCAGGTACCCACTGAAAATTTCGAATTTTTGTAAACGTCTACTTTATCAACTTTTTTCCTCGATTTAAAAAAATTTGTTCAGATGCAAAAAGTTTCTTCAAACAATTCTAATAGTGACCGCAATATTTTTTTTTCAAATATCTCTTCGCTAATATTTTTTATAATGTTTTGAAAGCTGCAAAAATTGCCTTTTTTCCTCATATTCATGCAAAAAGTGACTATTTTGCAGTTTTCAAAAAAAAAAGTATAATTTTACGTCAAAATATATTTTCAATAGTTATCAAACACCATTTTTAGTCATTGAAAAAATTGGCCTTAATCTAGTGACTATGTAATTAAATAAAAATAAAAATATAGTTACTTCATCCTAAAACTATACAAAAACACTGATTCTGAACTGACGAAAAAAGAGCCAATTTAAACATAAAAGTGCCATTGCGCCAACAGGAAAAAAAAGAGCCAGTTTTGGCGCAAAAACGCCAATTGTGGCAACCGTGCTCTGAATTGAAGACCTGACAAGCAAGACGTATTTTTTAAACCAGTCCGTCTGTCCGTAGCCAGTGTCCCTTAACAAAAAAAATAATAAGTTGCTTGTGCTTGACGGCACTTTGGAGATTGTTGGACAATCATTTTTGGCGCCCCCGGGTGGACACTCTGCTGGATACGCTTCGTCGTTGGATTGGTTTGGATTCGATTGGAATTGGATTGCTCCAGGAGTTAGTCGCCGTTGGATCACTGGATCGTCATTGGACATCTTTAACTTGGAGTCATTCGTTGTTGAAAATGATGAGACAGGGTAACTGTTGTCACGCCCATGGTCAGTCACAGGTACTAAGGCAATAAGCCGTAAGTTATACATACATATGTACACATATAACTTAATGTAGTGCACATATAAAGGTAAAAAAGAAAATAAACCATAACCTAATTGCAAAAATAAGCAGATATATGCACATATATATATGGTATGCACTTGTTGCCTATGCATACATATAAACATATACAATTATACATATGTACATGTCATTTGCGGTAAAAGAACAGCTCAGAGCGTTCAACTTCCCGCCTTCGCTTTGAGTACTTTCACATCGCTGCTGCTGATTTTACCGTAGCTCTTCACATCATCATCTCTCTATTGCCGGCGTTCGCTGCAGAAGCTGAAAAGTACATCGGCCCTGCAGTCTCTCAACGTTTTTGTCTTTCGCTTTGTGCGGGCGTTCAATCGAAGCTAAACGCCTGCACGCACACATACATACATATTTCTTTTTCTATCGCTTTGAGTTCTGCGCGCATATCAGTGTTGTTGTTATTGCCGCTGCATCGCTCTCTCTCAACTTTGTTTTCTCGCTTGTGCTGGCGTTCGCTATAGAAGCTAAAAGTTTGCACACAGACACATACATACATAGTTCTGTTTCGTTCGCTGTGAGTTCTGCGCGCATATCATTGTTGTTGTTTATTGCCGCTGCAGTTCTCTCGCTCTCAACTTCACATTCTCGCTTGTGCTGGCGTTCGCTATAGAAGCTAAACGTTTGCACACATACACGTACATACATATTTCTAAGTCGTTGGCTTTGAGTTCTGCGCGCATTTCATTGTTGTTGTTTATTGCCGCTGCAGCTCTCTCTCGCTCAACTTCATATTCTTGCTTGTGCTGGCTAAACGTTTGCACACATACACACAAACATTTCCCCTCATTCGTTTGAGTTCTGCGCGCATAGAGTTGTTCCTGCGTATCTGCCGCTGCAGTTATCTCAACTTCATCGTCTCTCTTAAGCTTGCTCTCTACACACACTTGCTGCGTTCGGTTGAGTTTTGCGCGCATATCATTGTTGTTGTTTACTGCCGCTGCATTTCTCTTAACTTCGTGGACTCTCTTGTGCTGTCGTTCGCTATAGAAGCTTAATACACATACACAGTTGCTGCGTTCGGTTTGAGTTTTGCGTGCATATCATTGTTGTTGTTTACTGCCGCTGCATTTCTCTTAACTTCGTCGACTCTTTTGTGCTGGCGTTCGCTATAGAAGCTAAACATATACATACACACACACTTCCTTTCGTTTGGGCAAAAGATTGCTCATATAATTTTTGTTGTTGTTGACTCTTCAACAACAGCTGTCATCGCATACTTTCTCACTTTCATCTGTGGGCATATCTACGTATTCGCTTGTCGTTAACAGCTGATCGTAGCATTGTGAGGTTACAGTGGGACAAGGCATATTTCTCCTAATATCAATTTAGTTTGCATATTTATTGGATAATTAAACATGGTTGGTAGTAGGCGCAGGGCCACAAAGCAACCATCGTGTGAGTCTATTGATTCACCTGATGATAGTGAGATTCTCCTTAAACAAATAGAAAGTGTAAAGGGCGATATTGAGCGCACAAAAAAGTCAATTGAGGACAATCGAGTTTCCCTTGATCCACTTCAAGTAGAATGTCGCCTAGATATTCTTGATCAGTATATTAATCGGGCCTTTAATTTGCAACTTAAAATAGATGACATAGATCCCAGCTTGTCATCTCGTGCAGACCTTGAAGATTTATGCGTGTCAGCCAAGGCACTTCTAATGTCTATTGGCAGTCGTCCTCCCACTCATAATCAAAATGAATCGTGGGCCAATGCATCAATGTCACACGCAAAGAACCTTCCTAAAATGAAGCTCCCGAAAATTAGTGGCAACTATTCGGAGTACAAAAACTTCATAGGGCTATTCACAAATATTATAGATTGTGATTTCACTCTTAGCAACATCGAAAAATTCAACCATTTAATCACCTGTTTAGAGAAGGAAGCATTGGGAACAGTCAAGGCGTTTCAGGTGACTAATGAGAATTATCCAAAGGCCCTATCTGCACTAAAGCAAGTTTACGATAATGAGTGCTTGATATTTTTCGACGGTATAGCAAGGCTTTTTGATATTCAGCCTATGCAGAACCCCTCAGCTTCTTCTCTGCGCACCCTCATTGACACCGTGACAGCCATTTTCGAGTCGTTATTGTCAGTAGGAGATGAAAAGAAGATAGCTAACGCATTGCTGATACACACTGTAATGGCTAAAGTAGATCCAGTAACTCGATCCAAATGGGAAGAGAGTTTGGATTACAAGACAATTCCGTTGTGGAAGGATTGTGAAGCCGCGCTCAATAAGCGCTACCAGCATTTATCTGCTGAGGCAAGTTCAGTAGGTCGATCAAAGCCCAATAAGTCAGATCGTGAGCCCGCTAATAAAAGGCAGTCGGGAAGAACGTCTCTAGCAGTGTCTCAGGCTACCAGTAAGCAAGAGTCGAAATGCATTTATTGTCAATCGAACGAGCATTTCATTACCAACTGCCCGTCTTTCGCTGCAGCCTCGGTTGCAAATAGATTTAAATACGCTAAGGATGTTGCGTTGTGCCTAAATTGTTTGCGAAAGGGACATGGTGTTTCTAAATGCAAGTCCTCGCACTGTAGAGTTTGTTCTAAACCTCACCATACGTTGTTGCATCGCTATACAACAGAGTCGAGTATTTCCGTCGCACACGCTCAACAATCCACAGGTGCTCAGCAAACAATTCACTCCGTATCCTCCAATCACGCAATGGCATCGGAAGTTGATCAAGTAGTTTTGGCTACCGCTATTGTTAGCATTAAAGGAAACGCATGCCAACAACAACCAGCTAGAGTGCTCTTAGACTCAGGCTCACAAGTGAATTTCATAACCGAGGAATTGGCAAAAAGTCTAAGGCTCAAAAGAATTCGAAAGGACATAAATCTCTTGGGTATCGGAAAGTCCAGTGTGTCAGCACATCAGGTTGTGCAAACAACAATTTGCTCTAGAATTCACCCCTTTGAATTAGTGGCTGATTTTGTTGTCCTCAAGAGCATATCCTCTTATCAGCCAGAGAAGAAAATGCCTCCTAGTACATGGTCAATACCAAGTGATCTTCCACTTGCTGATCCGTACTATTATAAGCCACAAAAAGTCGATGTTCTTTTAGGAGCAGACGATTTCTTTGATTTGTTGAAGGAAGGTCATATAAAGCAAGGCAAAGATACACCCACATTGCAGAACACTGTGTTTGGGTGGGTGGTGTCTGGACGCTGTAAAACTACAGGCTCACAATCAACAAGTGCCTGCTCTATGGTGAGCACACTGCAAGAGTCCTGCCCTCTTGACAAACTTGTGAAAAGATTCTGGGAGTTGGAACAAGTTCCAAACGCATCTATTGACAAAATATCTACCCCAGAACAAATTCTATGTGAAAAAAGCTTCGTTCAAAGCATTGCTCGACTGCCTTCAGGCCGTTTGCAAGTGTCGTTGCCATTTAAATCTAGTCCCAGTTGTCTTGGATCGTCATACGAGGTAGCAAAAAGACGCTTCTTGTCATTGGAAAGACGAGTGCAAAATAGGCCGGCCATGCGATCAATGTTCATTGCCTTTATGGAAGAATATTTGAGTCTTGGTCACATGACGGCAACTGATAACCTCATTCCGAGAGAACCGCATTGTTTCATTCCTTACCAATGCGTGGAAAGACCACAGAGCACGTCCACCAAACTTCGTGTCGTTTTTGACGCATCCTGTAAGACCACGACTCAAGTATCGTTAAACGATTTATTAATGGTTGGAGCAACTATACAACCGTGTCTGTATGCCACGTTGTTAAAATTTCGCTGTCGCAAATACGCATTAACTGCAGACATAACAAAAATGTACCGTCAAGTCGAAATTGACGAGGCGCAGCGAAACTTCCAGTTAATTGTCTGGAGACGAAATCCAACAGATCCACTCCAAATATATCGATTGAATACAGTCACTTATGGAACTGCTAGCGCCCCCTTTTTGGCCGTACGATGTCTAAAGTACCTTAGCGACGTTCACATGAATTCGCATCCTCTCGGCTCCCATGCTCTAGCCAACGATTTTTATGTGGACGATCTGTTAACAGGAGCAGATTCAGTAAAAGAGCTAACACTGTTGCGAAAACAGCTAGTGGAAATACTAGAACCTGCCGGATTTGTACTAACAAAATGGGCAGCGAATTGTCAAACTGATGAAGTCAACCAAAATGACTCATCAATTTCCTGTGGAGATCAAGATGATTTGAAAACACTTGGCCTAGTGTGGAACCCACAGATGGACGTCTTCAAATTCTGTTTCACGGAAACGAAGGCAGAAGAATTGACAACAAAACGATTAATTCTATCATTCATCGCCAGACTATTTGATCCTTTAGGTTTATTATGCCCTCTAATAACCAGGACAAAAATATTCCTTCAAGAACTCTGGCTTCTCTCGTTAGATTGGGACGAATCCATCCCCCCCACGTTGCATCAAAGATGGATGGCAATTGCTAACGACTTTGTAGGGCTCAATTCGATACGCATTCCAAGATATGTTGGCATTGATAGAAGAGGCCAGTGTCAAATCCATGGATTCGCTGACGCTTCAACAAGGGCATATGGTTGTTGTTTATATGTTCGAGTTGTCCACAACAACAATAAAGTTTCGGTTCGACTGTTAACTTCCCGATCTAGAGTAGCTCCGCTAAAAACGAAAACAGTGCCTCGTCTAGAGCTTTGTGCAGCTCACCTGTTAGCGAATGTCTGGGAAGAAATTCGAAACATAGTAGACGTTCCAATCGATAAGGTAATCTTGTGGTCCGACTCTGAAGTGGTTCTTCATTGGCTTCAAACTCACCCGTCGCAACTGACAACATTCGTCGCAAACAGGGTTGCAGACATACAAGACATCACGTCAACCGCTGTGTGGCGTCATGTTCCGACTCATGAGAATCCAGCTGATTTGGTGTCGAGAGGTTGTTCTGTAAATGATCTTAAATCTTCGCTGTGGCTTGAAGGTCCCGAGTTTTTGCAGGAAGATGCTACAAAATGGCCGCAAAATGCCCACCTCACTCTGAAGGAATCAGAAAAGTCGTTAGAGAAAAAGAAATGTGCAACCGCGCTAATCGCGGCCGATGCAGAGCCACACCCATTCCTGCAGATTGTGCAAGATTCGTCGTCCTACTTAAAGGTAGTTGGCATCGTTGCATATGCACTTCGCTTCATCAACAAGCGAAAGGGATTGTCTTGGAAGTCTATTGTGCCTTCAGCAGATGAATATAGTGCCGCCTTTCTAACTATTGTCGAGATCATTCAACAGGAATCATTTGCAGATCATATTGGCAAACTTCGAAAATCGCTGAGTTTACATTCGTCCTACCAGAAACTGAATCCATTCATTTCAGCTGAGCAAGTTGGCAACAGTAAGTTCTTGTTACTGCGAGTTGGTGGTAGGTTGTTGCATGCACCCTTGACCCACAACGCAAAATTTCCACTGCTCATGCCCAAAAATTGTAGATTTGTCAAGCTCTACCTTCAACATCTACACAAAACCAATTGTCATGTTGGTCCTCGTGCCCTAGTTGGATTCCTCAAACAAACAATTTGGTTAGTCAATGCACGTCGAGAGTGTTCTGCTATTGTCCGACAGTGTGTGCATTGTTTTCGCTTCAAACCAAAACTGTCGTCGCAACTTATGGGCAACTTACCCGCTGATCGATTAAGCGGTCATAGACCATTCGAAATAAGCGGTGTTGACTATTTTGGTCCTGTAAGAGTATCCTTAGGAATTCGTGGAAAGCAACCACTAAAAATGTACATAGCAGTCTTTGTCTGCTTTGCTTCTAAAGCCATACATCTTGAGCTTGCTAAAGACCTTACATCTGATACGTTTTTGTTATGCTTAACCAGGTTTATGGGACGTCGTGGGCCGCTCATCAAACTGTACTGCGACAATGCTACCAATTTTGTGGGTGCTGCTCGTATCCTGCAGAATGTGGCGAACGCTATGGATGTCCAGGACGAATGCCTCAGGGAATATGCTGCGGCTCACAGGTTCGAGTTCGTGTTCATCCCTCCGAGAGCACCTCACTTCGGCGGCCTGTGGGAGGCCGCAGTCAAGTCCGCCAAACACCTGATGGTCAGAGCAATCGGAAACGCTCTACTCAGAGAGGACGAGATGCAAACGGTTCTGGTGGAGGTCGAAGCCGTGCTCAATTCAAGGCCTCTAATCGCAGACAGCAGCAGCCCCAACGACGGCGAGGTGATAACTCCGGCACATCTGCTAATCGGAACAACGCTCGCAACGCTGCCTCCCGCATCAGGGCAACCAAAAATCGAAGGCAATCTGGGGCTCTTGAAAAGATGGCAGCTCGTCTCTGCCATCAAACAGCAGTTCTGGAGCGACTGGTCAAGAGACTACCTAACGAGTCTACAAGAGCGCGCCAAATGGACCAAGGAGGCAGCCAATCTGCAGATAGGCGCAGTCGTGGTCCTGCAAGAGGACAACGTGCCACCTCAACTGTGGGTAACCGGCGTCGTGACGGAAACAGTGCCAGGAGCTGATGGCAAAGTCCGTGTCGCGATCGTGAGGACAAGATCTGGAATTTTCAAAAGATCTATTCATCGGCTTGCGCCACTCCCAACAGATTGAAGCCCTATGGGCTATCAACGCGGCCGATGTGCAGTCATTTCGTCAACAAGTAGATTAAATTATAGAAAAACAAATGAATTGTATTTTGAATTATGTTATTGAATTATGTTAATGAAGTATGTTAAATCTAAGCTATGCTAAGAGAGCATTCTAATGCACTCTCACGTTGTAAATATCTCTTATATTCGGCGCACTCAGTCGTCGCGATGTCCGTCGCTTCGGTTGCAGTCGGCAGCCGCTTACGAAATTAAACTCACTCTGAATTGAAGACCTGACAAGCAAGACGTATTTTTTAAACCAGTCCGTCTGTCCGTAGCCAGTGTCCCTTAACAAAAAAAATAATAAGTTGCTTGTGCTTGACGGCACTTTGGAGATTGTTGGACAATCAGAGCGTAAAAAGGGAGCTCGTCAATTTCGGAAAACCGATTTTTCAAAGCTTTCTCAACTCGTATTACAGACTGACTAGTCCCGGCTATATGGGTGCAGGGATTTGGATAGTGCAGTCTCGATTCGATTCGATTTTAAACTCCTAACTTGATTTATGTGTTCCCCTATGTGTTCCATGCAGGTCTAATAAACCTGTTTGGTTTACGAGGGAGTTAACTAGCTTGAAAAATAGAAAATCAAGAATGTATAAAAAGTTCAAGAAAACTGGCTCTTTCTTGGATCTTTCTCGATATCTGATTGCACGATCCAATTTTTCTGTTCTTAATACCCAATGTTATAAAGATTATCTTGAAAGATGCAAACTGCAGTTTCGAAATGATCCGAAAAACTTTTATACGTTTGTTAATTCCAAGCGTAGATCATCAACACTTCCATCAACTGTGTTTTTTGAAAAAAAGACAGCGGATTCTGATCAGGCTATCGCCGATTTATTTGCCGAATTTTTTCAAACAACTTACAGCGTTCAAGATGATCAATTGAGATCGCCTTATCCATATCGTGTAAATGTTTCTAATTGCATTTTTGGACCTTTAATTACGGAAAGCTCGCTTTTAAGTGATCTAAAGGCCATAAAACCGGTATTTTCACCGGGACCTGATGGAGTACCAGGATGTGTTCTTCGGTACTGCGCTGAAGGTCTTTTGAAACCCCTGTATAGCTTATTTAAACTTTCTGAGGAGCTATGCTCTTTCCCAAAAGGTTGGAAAGAATCATTTATTATTCCTCTCCTTAAAAAAGGAAACAAGTCAAATGTCTGTAACAAGGGGCCGAGATGACTTCCTTGTGGAACTCCAGAGTAAACTTGAACAGGTTTAGAAACTAAACCACTAAACCATTAAACCATTTAGAAACTAAACCATTTTGGGTTCTAAAATTTAAGTAGCTTGAAATCTACAGAATTAGGTTATTAGGAAAACCTAAAAGATGGAGTTTAAGCAATAAAAGATTGTGATTAACCGAATTGAAAGCTTTACTAAAATCAGTGTAAACGACATCAGTTTGCATTTTATTTTGAAAACCATGTATAACAAACGTAGAGAACTCCAATAAGTTAGTGATAGTAGATCTATGTTTCACAAACCCATGCTGGTAGGGTGAAATAATAGATCTACAAAGATATTGCAGCTGAGAAGTTATAATTTTCTCAAAAGCTTTAGGAATAGCAGACAACTTAGAAATACCTCTATAGTTACAGACATTTGACTTGTTTCCTTTTTTAAGAAGAGGAATAATAAATGATTCTTTCCAAACTTTTGGGAAAGAGCATAACTCCACAGAAAGTTTAAATAAGCTATACAGGGGTTTCAAAAGACCTTCAGCGCAGTACCGAAGAACACATCCTGGTACTCCATCAGGTCCCGGTGAAAATACCGGTTTTATGGCCTTTAGATCACTTAAAAGCGAGCTTTCCGTAATTAAAGGTCCAAAAATGCAATTAGAAACATTTACACGATATGGATAAGGCGATCTCAATTGATCATCTTGAACGCTGTAAGTTGTTTGAAAAAATTCGGTAAATAAATCGGCGATAGCCTGATCAGAATCCGCTGTCTTTTTTTCAAAAAACACAGTTGATGGAAGTGTTGATGATCTACGCTTGGAATTAACAAACGTATAAAAGTTTTTCGGATCATTTCGAAACTGCAGTTTGCATCTTTCAAGATAATCTTTATAACATTGGGTATTAAGAGCAGAAAAATTGGATCGTGCAATCAGATATCGAGAAAGATCCAAGAAAGAGCCAGTTTTCTTGAACTTTTTATACATTCTTGATTTTCTATTTTTCAAGCTAGTTAACTCCCTCGTAAACCAAACAGGTTTATTAGACCTGCATGGAACACATATTGAAACACATAAATCAAGTAAGGAGTTTAAAATCGAATAAAAAATCGAGACTGCACTATCCAAATCCCTGCACCCATATAGCCGGGACCAGTCAGTCTGTAATACGAGTTGAGAAAGCTTTGAAAAATCGGTTTTCCGAAATGGACGAGCTCCCTTTTTACGCTCGTTGCAAAAATTAGGTGCCCGGACAGGTAAGTCAGATGAAGCATCCTATTCAAAGAATTTGGGATATCATTGATCTGACACAATGACATCCCATAAAGATTATCGAGAAAATCATGCTGCGTCGTGGAAGTCAAAACGTTGGAGTCAGAACATGAAATCCAATGTGTTCCGGCAATATTGAAATCACCAAGAACAACAAGAAAATCACGATCAGAGAGTAACGAAAGAACAGAATGTATAGCAGAAGCATGCGAAGAATAGACTGAGTTGTCTGAAGAAGGAGGAATATAAGAACATGTAATGTAAACATCGATGCCACATATACTCAGTTTGACAGCAACAAATTCAATATCAATAGAACTATCGGCTATTACTACTTCCGAAGATAAATCAGCATCAATAGCAATAAGCACACCACCACCAATTCGTGGGGTACGGTCTTTTCTATAAATGGAGAATTTATTAGAAAGAATTTCAGAATTATGAATGTCGGGCCTTAACCAAGTTTCTGAAAAGGCAACGACATTAAAATGAAAGGAAAGGCTATTTAGATAAAGGTTATTAAGCTTACTACGAAGCCCTCTTACATTCTGATAGCCCAAAGAGAGGGAGGATATTAGTTTTTTGAGCTATTAGAAAGTACTTGAGGTTGAACAGGTCTAGTAGAAATAGAAGAAGATGAAGGCAATACAATTGGAGTCAGATTTTTCTTTTTCACACTGTATTCCTTTACTATTAGGTGATCGGGCCAGAATTCTTTACAAAAAATTTCATTGAAGTGATTGACCGGAACACTTATTTTAAACGACGATATCTCCCGTAGATAAGAAAATTTAAATTTTTCCACCGAAATTTTGGCATCAGATTTGGCCTGAATAAAAGCCATAACATCATCAGATGTAGTATCAGGGGAAAGCCTAGAAACAAAAATTTGTTTTTTTGGTGGAACACCTACAAGGGTCTTTTTAACAACATCAGTAGTTACTGCGTTTGTTGATTGACCGTTTGAGACAGATGTTGTATTAGCGCTGTCATGTTGATCGGCAACATCAGCACTGACAACAACCGAATCAGAAGCTTCTACGGTGTCAGGAGGAACCACATCCGGTGAATATGTGGGAACAGAAAGTTCATTCGGGCCAATAGACAGTCTAAGATTGGCCTTTTTGCGCTTTGGAGACTCATTCACGAGTTTCATGCCCTTATAATTGGCATCCAAAGCTGAGAAGCTATCGAACAGCGTTTTAAACTGGCCGAAAAGAATCCCAAAGCCTCTCTTAGTCTGCCTCATGAATCCCATCATATCCCTTTCGACATCGCTACACGACTCACAAGTCCATTTTAAGCCAGAATTGGCTTGAATATAATCAACAATTCGGCCGTTTAGGCCAGCACATTTTTCATGTGATATATTATCTTATAAAAAAAACCTCTTTACGAGGTAAAAGTCTAGTGACGAAAACATTTTAATCCACCAAAATTTCTGATATCCAATTTTGTGACGAATAATATTAAGTTTTACTTAAAAATTACGCAAAAAATATATATTTATTAGGTATAAAGAAATTAGCGCAATGTGCCGAGTGACAAAAAAAATTTTTTGTAGTAATTGTTAAGTAAGTAATTTTTTTCGTAAAAGTCGAAAAACAAAAGTTTCTATATTTTTGAATTTAAAATGATTTATCTGCCGCAAAAAGAATTGACCACTTGCAAGCAGTATCTTTCCACATGCACTGCAAGCAGTGTACATACTGCATATGTACATGCAGTAGTGTAAAGGTGTAAGGTATATTCAGTTAATAGGTAATATCTTGCCCAAACGAATTTTGACATATATGTGTTATATGTCAAAAAACGCGTAATTGAATTCTCTACAACATGCAGTATATTTAAAAGTGATTTGATGTGTAGATTTTTCTTAAATCGCCAAAATGTGGAAATAAATACCTTATTTCACCTGTAGCTGTTTACCTTTTTACTTAAAAAAAAACTTAAAAAAAACTTTGAGGGTATGCCTAAAAGCCCTTCAAAACACCTTTCCAGCGACATATAGAACAGATCTGTAGCTCCTATCGTTTGGATGCTATGGGGGTTTCAATTTTAGCGGTTTTTAGCGATTTCCCGCTAAACTAGCGATTTTTCGAAAAAGTCGTAGAACAAACGTTTCTAGATTTTTTATCAGGAACAAGTCCTCATTCAAACTTTTAAGCTAAATCAACGCTTTGATCTATACAAACAAACAAACAGACAAACAGACAAACAAACAGACTGACTTTTCATCTCGTTTTGAAAAGGGCACCAAAAATTTCGAAATTAATTATTTTCTGAACCAGTGGTCGGATTTTGATGATCAAGGTGTCATAAGTATAGTGATAAGTATAGTGAAAAATTTAAAAAAAAACTTTAAAGGGTCCAACGGCCCCATTTGCTCCAATCATTTAAATTTTGTCCCTCCCACTTACACCTGTTTATCTCACGAACCATGTAAGTTTTCAGAAGTCTTAGTATGCACATTTTTAAGTTAGATTGATACCTTTCGATCGGTATATAATTTGACCCGATCGGACAGTCATAGCAAATTTTCCATTCTTCCTGTGTATATATGCTAGTCGACTTCGCACCCTTCGTGCTGCTTTCGTCACTAGCGCGGACTGCCGTCCGCAGTGATCACATAGCCAGCAACAAAAAAAACCCGTCTTAACGTTGCCTCGAACCTGTTGTATTTAAACACAATTTAATGAAACTTTATTTATATGTCAAGTTTAAACTTTCTTGAAACACAACCGATGTAACAAAAAAGCCACTGAATCTTATTTCACAACAATTACGAATAAAAAACAGATTTAAACAGGGAAAAATAAACAAATGCGAAGCGCAATAAAAAAACACGTACGTTGGCTAAAGCGAAGCGAAGCAATGATGTAGACTAGAGATGTTTAAAAAAAACTGATTATATTTTATATTACTTCTTTTTTTTTTTGACATTTCATCAATGTTATGGCTGAATATTATAGAATTCATCGAAATAAACTGATCTTGTCATCATACGATTTTCAAGATTTTGCACGGATTGTAGACTAGAGATGTTTTAAAAAAAAAATTTATCGAAATTAAATAATTTTTAATTTTTTCTTACATTTGCGCAATGGGATCGAAAGAATATCGATAGTCGATAATCGCAACCATGAGAATATGAAAAATGACTTGACCTGCATATATGTACATATGTATGTAACTTACAGAGCCAAAGCTAACCGGGAATTTTCAAAATGGACAAGGAATATGTTTTAATATCTTATGAAAAATATTTTGTTTTGCACAAACAAAAATTAAAGTTCGAGGAAGATCAATGTATTGCCAAATTATCCAATGACAGCTTTGTGGTTCAATTAATTGAATATGGAGCAGAGGGCTGCAACGGGTAGATTCGAGTTGAATTAACTCGTTTTAAATGTGTGGGACTTCAGTTTTCTTTGAATTAAGCATTAAAAAAATAGGTCTTTACATGTAAATCAAGTTTTACCGAAAAAAACCTTTTACTTATTGTGCAATTTGTGAAAACATTTTTCTCGAAGAGCTGCCAGACTAATGCAAGACAATTGCTAGAGTTGTCGAGTAATTTTTATTTTTTCGCGCCAATTACTTTTAAATTTTTTTCAGCTAAACAAAATCAATTATTATATAAATAAATTAAATTATTTTAATTAAATAAGAAAAAAATTAAAAACCTTTTGTTCTGCAATTATAAACTTTAAAATGTTGCTTAACAAACCCTTGGATAATTTAATCTGAGAAGGTGTCAGCCCTTAGCAGCCCAGTTCGAAATGGTTGGTGAAATTGCTAAACATTAAATCATTCGAAGTTCTGTGGCACCTCGGAAATTTCCGTGCGGAATTGCTTTCTGCGGATTTCTATTTCCCTTGCGATTTCTGTGGCATCCCTGTATATATTATTTACCTCAGTTTAAAAACTTAAGAAGTAATAACATACAATTTGTAGTATATAAGTGAAAAGAAAATTAAAATGTATTTGTATTCTTTATTTTGATTGTTGTCACATTGGAGTTAAACTGAAACATTTGTTTAGAATTCTATCGCTTGCTTGAAAAATGTTCTTAATTATATAATTTTCTTTACCCTGATTGAATGTAAGGTGTTAAATGTAATCGAACTTACCTGAAGTGAGTTAATTTCCTGTAATAAACAATCGGGGGTGCCACACATATCGCTTTCACTTGAATTTCACTTCAATTTCATTTCACTGTGCCACAGGTCAAATCGCACAATAATTTTGTGCGGAATAAAACTAGCGCTAAATCCGCTTTCGTCCGATGCTGCCACCTAGTCCGATTTAGATTTTCGAAGTCAGGTTCAGCGATGCCACACTTTTTAGTCAGAATTCGAAGTAAGGTACTTTAAAAAAATATGTATGGAACCACATTAGCTTTCTTTAAATTAAACATTCAAAAAAAAATTCTTTTGAGGTAAATCAAGTTTTACCGAAAAAAACCTTTTACTTATTGTGCAATTTGTGAAAACAATTGTGGGTAGTTGTACTTGTGTCAGGTGGCATCGCCGTAAAATCGTCATCAGCTGAGAAATGACTAAGCGCCAAAACAAACCAAGGAAGAAGAAGAAAAAGCGCGCAAAATGTAAGTAAATTCGTTTGTTTTCTTAATTATTAAACATTTTGCGATTTTTTTTAGGGGAAAACATCGCAATTCAAGCCAGGACAGAATACTTTTGGAGTTCATGAGGAAGCACCCGGATATGGCCCGCAACTTCACAAGAGGGGACCGGGTGGCTGTGTCAGCAGCTTGGGCAGACTTGGCCGTCCAGCTAAATTCCGTGGGCCCTTCAACAAAAAATGCGGACGAATGGCGTAATGTAAGTAGCTAGTAGCTAGTAATCAATAGTAAATAATATTGATCATTTTTTATAACAGGTATGGAAAGACTGGAAGCTGGCAATAAAAAAAAAAAATTACTCATAACAAGAGGGAGAGCAAAGCAACAGGCGGCGGGCCCTTTAATCAGGTGGCGCTCAATCCCACCGAGGAAGAAATTGCGCAACTGTGCCATATGTTTGAGGCGGTTGATGGAGTGGCCAGAACGTTTGGCATCTTGCTGCCCAATAATGAGAAGCAAAATGCTGTTGAAGAAGAAGCTGTCAAAGAAGGTACGTACAAAATTAATTTAATTTCAAAGGCTATTAAATTAAATTCAATTGCATTTTTAGAAAACAATCCAAAAAGACAGAAGATGGACGCTACAAGTTGCAGCAAGGCAAGTCGCAGCCAAGAAAAAGCGCCGAGTGAAAGCAGCTTGGCTGCAATGGTGACGGAGGAGAATATGGCCCTCCGAAAAATTAATGACGAGTTTTAGCGGTTTTTAGCGATTTCCCGCTAAACTAGCGATTTTTCGAAAAAGTCGTAGAACAAACGTTTCTAGATTTTTTATCAGGAACAAGTCCTCATTCAAACTTTTAAGCTAAATCAACGCTTTGATCTATACAAACAAACAAACAGACAAACAAACAGACTGACTTTTCATCTCGTTTTGAAAAGGGCACCAAAAATTTCGAAATTAATTATTTTCTGAACCAGTGGTCGGATTTTGATGATCAAGGTGTCATAAGTATAGTGATAAGTATAGTGAAAAATTTAAAAAAAAACTTTAAAGGGTCCAACGGCCCCATTTGCTCCAATCATTTAAATTTTGTCCCTCCCACTTACACCTGTTTATCTCACGAACCATGTAAGTTTTCAGAAGTCTTAGTATGCACATTTTTAAGTTAGATTGATACCTTTCGATCGGTATATAATTTGACCCGATCGGACAGTCATAGCAAATTTTCCATTCTTCCTGTGTATATATGCTAGTCGACTTCGCACCCTTCGTGCTGCTTTCGTCACTAGCGCGGACTGCCGTCCGCAGTGATCACATAGCCAGCAACAAAAAAAACCCGTCTTAACGTTGCCTCGAACCTGTTGTATTTAAACACAATTTAATGAAACTTTATTTATATGTCAAGTTTAAACTTTCTTGAAACACAACCGATGTAACAAAAAAGCCACTGAATCTTATTTCACAACAATTACGAATAAAAAACAGATTTAAACAGGGAAAAATAAACAAATGCGAAGCGCAATAAAAAAACACGTACGTTGGCTAAAGCGAAGCGAAGCAATGATGTAGACTAGAGATGTTTAAAAAAAACTGATTATATTTTATATTACTTCTTTTTTTTTTTGACATTTCATCAATGTTATGGCTGAATATTATAGAATTCATCGAAATAAACTGATCTTGTCATCATACGATTTTCAAGATTTTGCACGGATTGTAGACTAGAGATGTTTTAAAAAAAAAATTTATCGAAATTAAATAATTTTTAATTTTTTCTTACATTTGCGCAATGGGATCGAAAGAATATCGATAGTCGATAATCGCAACCATGAGAATATGAAAAATGACTTGACCTGCATATATGTACATATGTATGTAACTTACAGAGCCAAAGCTAACCGGGAATTTTCAAAATGGACAAGGAATATGTTTTAATATCTTATGAAAAATATTTTGTTTTGCACAAACAAAAATTAAAGTTCGAGGAAGATCAATGTATTGCCAAATTATCCAATGACAGCTTTGTGGTTCAATTAATTGAATATGGAGCAGAGGGCTGCAACGGGTAGATTCGAGTTGAATTGGTCGCCGTCGCAAAAAATCAAATCAAATCGAGTCACAAGTCGCCGATCTAAAAATCGAGTAGGCTGTACGACTTGATACTCGCTAAACCTCGTTGAGTCAAACGGATCGCAAAACGAGTGTAGGATCGAGTATGCATTCGAATCATGATGCGATTAACTCGTTTTAAATGTGTGGGACTTCAGTTTTCTTTGAATTAAGCATTAAAAAAATAGGTCTTTACATGTAAATCAAGTTTTACCGAAAAAAACCTTTTACTTATTGTGCAATTTGTGAAAACATTTTTCTCGAAGAGCTGCCAGACTAATGCAAGACAATTGCTAGAGTTGTCGAGTAATTTTTATTTTTTCGCGCCAATTACTTTTAAATTTTTTTCAGCTAAACAAAATCAATTATTATATAAATAAATTAAATTATTTTAATTAAATAAGAAAAAAATTAAAAACCTTTTGTTCTGCAATTATAAACTTTAAAATGTTGCTTAACAAACCCTTGGATAATTTAATCTGAGAAGGTGTCAGCCCTTAGCAGCCCAGTTCGAAATGGTTGGTGAAATTGCTAAACATTAAATCATTCGAAGTTCTGTGGCACCTCGGAAATTTCCGTGCGGAATTGCTTTCTGCGGATTTCTATTTCCCTTGCGATTTCTGTGGCATCCCTGTATATATTATTTACCTCAGTTTAAAAACTTAAGAAGTAATAACATACAATTTGTAGTATATAAGTGAAAAGAAAATTAAAATGTATTTGTATTCTTTATTTTGATTGTTGTCACATTGGAGTTAAACTGAAACATTTGTTTAGAATTCTATCGCTTGCTTGAAAAATGTTCTTAATTATATAATTTTCTTTACCCTGATTGAATGTAAGGTGTTAAATGTAATCGAACTTACCTGAAGTGAGTTAATTTCCTGTAATAAGCAATCGGGGGTGCCACACATATCGCTTTCACTTGAATTTCACTTCAATTTCATTTCACTGTGCCACAGGTCAAATCGCACAATAATTTTGTGCGGAATAAAACTAGCGCTAAATCCGCTTTCGTCCGATGCTGCCACCTAGTCCGATTTAGATTTTCGAAGTCAGGTTCAGCGATGCCACACTTTTTAGTCAGAATTCGAAGTAAGGTACTTTAAAAAAATATGTATGGAACCACATTAGCTTTCTTTAAATTAAACATTCAAAAAAAAATTCTTTTGAGGTAAATCAAGTTTTACCGAAAAAAACCTTTTACTTATTGTGCAATTTGTGAAAACAATTGTGGGCAGTTGTACTTGTGTCAGGTGGCATCGCCGTAAAATCGTCATCAGCTGAGAAATGACTAAGCGCCAAAACAAACCAAGGAAGAAGAAGAAAAAGCGCGCAAAATGTAAGTAAATTCGTTTGTTTTCTTAATTATTAAACATTTTGCGATTTTTTTTAGGGGAAAACATCGCAATTCAAGCCAGGACAGAATACTTTTGGAGTTCATGAGGA
The DNA here is from genome assembly GCA_963924055.1 of Drosophila limbata. Lineage (NCBI taxonomy): Eukaryota > Metazoa > Arthropoda > Insecta > Diptera > Drosophilidae > Drosophila > Drosophila limbata. The sequence continues at coordinate 126,173 of CAWUOW010000303.1, forward strand.
AGCACCCGGATATGGCCCGCAACTTCACAAGAGGGGACCGGGTGGCTGTGTCAGCAGCTTGGGCAGACTTGGCCGTCCAGCTAAATTCCGTGGGCCCTTCAACAAAAAATGCGGACGAATGGCGTAATGTAAGTAGCTAGTAGCTAGTAATCAATAGTAAATAATATTGATCATTTTTTATAACAGGTATGGAAAGACTGGAAGCTGGCAATAAAAAAAAAAAATTACTCATAACAAGAGGGAGAGCAAAGCAACAGGCGGCGGGCCCTTTAATCAGGTGGCGCTCAATCCCACCGAGGAAGAAATTGCGCAACTGTGCCATATGTTTGAGGCGGTTGATGGAGTGGCCAGAACGTTTGGCATCTTGCTGCCCAATAATGAGAAGCAGAATGCTGTTGAAGAAGAAGCTGTCAAAGAAGGTACGTACAAAATTAATTTAATTTCAAAGGCTATTAAATTAAATTCAATTGCATTTTTAGAAAACAATCCAAAAAGACAGAAGATGGACGCTACAAGTTGCAGCAAGGCAAGTCGCAGCCAAGAAAAAGCGCCGAGTGAAAGCAGCTTGGCTGCAATGGTGACGGAGGAGAATATGGCCCTCCGAAAAATTAATGACGAGTTGGTGGGGCTAAAAAAAATCTCTCAAGAGATGCTAGAGGAGCAAAAAAAAACCTCGCAAGAGATGCTAGAGGAGCGAAAAAGAACTAACTCAATATTAGAAAAATTGGTAGAGACTATTGAGACTAAATTTAAATGAGATATTAGATTTAAGATAAAACTTATTAGAAAATTAAGAAAATATTAAAAAAATAAATACGACCAATTTAAATTAGTGAAAAAACTTTTTTATTTAAGTTAAATTTACATTAAAAAATCATCGCCTTGTTAAAGAGGCTGCAATGTCATCTCGAATTTGAGAAGTATGTTCAGGCTGATCCGAAGTTGTTAAAGAATCAACTTCTTCGCGTCCTTCGAGAAGTTCAAAGATACGAAAATCGTCATCCTTAATCTCACGGCATAAGTTATGAAGAGCACAGCAGACATTTATTATACATGTGACCTTTAAGGGACTGTACAAAAGGCTCTCTTGGAGTAATCTAAATCGGCTTTTAATTACTCCAAAAGTTCTCTCGATTACATTTCTGGCAGAAGCATGGCGAAGGTTAAAAGCATGTTGGTCCGACTCTGCTCTTGGATTTCTGTAAGGCGTAAGCAGAAAGGGCTCCAAGGGATAACCCGAGTCACCAAGGAGCATATTGCCACGGGAGCCACTATCATATTGCTCTTGAAAAAAAGCCCTGGCTTCACTTTGACTCCAAGCGCAAGAGTCATGAGTTGCTCCAGGCTTCGAAGCATCCACATATAGAACTTTAGGTTGTGATCGCATATCTATAAGCACCAATATTTGAAAATCAATAAAGCATGCAGAGCAATATTTAACAAAAAACGAATGCTAAGACTCACATAACACAACGGACAGTCAGAATACACAAACCACTTCTACACATTTAGAAGAACACATTTTTAAATCATCTGACTTACAACCATTGCATTAATACTAAAATAGCCCTTTCTTTTAAAATAAACCTGCTCGGCACTGCCGGGCTTCATAATCTTTATGTGGGTGCCATCGTTGCAGCCAACTATTCCCGGAATTCCATACTTCTGATAAAAATGTTGTTTGCATTTTGTTAGCATTTCCTCCGCTCTGTTTAATTGAATGAAACGGGGACCAAGCTTCCTTTCGAGCAAAGGAAGTATTATCCAAAGGAATTTCCCAACGGATTGCCTTGACATCGACAGATCCGTATCCTTTCCTATCGCTCTTTGGAACGATCCAATTCCTAAAAAGCGCAATGCAGTCGCCAACTTCAGAATGGGTGAAATCGAAGAAGGCGGGAAATCGTCCTTGATTAAATGGAGGATCCTTTGAAAGGTACTCTTGTTAATACGATAATTATTCCGAAAACTGTTTTTAAAATTAAATATTTGAAAAAGATTATGCCGAAAATCAGGAAAGCGACATACATACGTATCGTCTGATTTTGAAAATGGATCAGATGCGCATCTGAGAAGTCTTCGCTGCATGTTCTCTTTTCTATTTTGCTGGCGCCGGAGCACTTCGATGGCCAACAGTCTTGCTATTGGCATTTTTATTTTATTTCACCCAAACAATTTACATTTGATTTGTTTAGAACAGCTGACTGCTGCAAGTCACGAAGAGTTGCCAGACTGTTGCCACACTGTTGGCAGACAGCTGCTAGAGCTGTCGAGTAACTTTAATTTTGTCGCGCCAATTACTTTTAAATTTTTTTTAGCTAAACTAAACCAATTATTAAATAAAAAAAATGAATTTTATTAACTAAATAGGAAAAAAATTAAAAGCTTATTGCTCTGCAATGATAAACTTGAAAAGTTGCTAATCAAACCCTTGGGTAATTTAATCTGAGAAGGTGTCAATCCTTAGCAGCTTAGTTCGAAAAGGGTTGGTGAAAATGCTAAGAAATTAAATCTCTCGAAGTGCTGTGGCATCTCGGAATTTTCCGTGCGGAATTGCCTTCTGCGGTTTTCAATTTCGCTTGCGATATCTGTGGCACCCCAGAATATTTTTGTGAAGCAATCTTGTTTTTAATTATTATCAGGGCTCGTAGCGATTATATAGTTGCTGGAACTGCAGAAAGGGGCTCTGGTCGTGGGAGGAAATCCTCCCGCACCGTGGCTTCTCCCGCAACAGTGATTAACGTTGTACCTCCAACTCCACCCATTCCTCCTACATTGTCAGTTGTAGCCCCCGTCGACAAGTTTTTGTGTCTAGGCTTTCGTCAGACACTACTTGTGAGTCTGTAGCTTCCTATATAGCTAGCAAATCTTCAGCGAAAGTATCTGTGATAGCCGGCACATTACACAAAACACAAATGTAATTACACATCATAACAATCCATAAAACCGACTGTCATATAGAGCTGGATATGTACTGACCGGTTTTATGGCAGTTGGTGAACAGCTACAAACCCAATCACATCACAGCATAGTTAATAAACAAGTAATAATAAACCAGTAATAAATCGCGTACTATTGGGGTATTACAAGTGGCGACGAGGATTAAAAAAAAAAATATATTAAATAAATAAATACAAAAAGTAAGTTGGAATTTTTGTAAAAAAAAAAAAAATATTTTTGGTTTGGTACTTCAATATTGAGCAGCAATACTGCCAGTATTTGGAGATGCCTAGGACTATGCAATAATACTGCTGGTTCTGTGGCTACAAAAAAAAAAAAAAATAAAGCAAACCATGCACAAAGCACATCCTGGTATTGCTATAAGGCGGTTAGTCAGAAAAGAAGAAAGTATATGAAATGCAAATCCATGGACAAAGCAATAACACTGCAGATCCTGGGTGCTTGAGTATACTCATCTGACAAATGTCATAAAAATAAAAAAAATAATCAATTTGGAAATCCAAATTGGAGCAGAAGTGCTGGCAAATACTTACTTGACAAAGGTCAAAAACTATCAATTTGGAAATCAAATTGGAGCAGAAGTGCTGGCAAATACTTAATTGACAAGTGTCAAATCCAGCAAGGATGGAAAGCTTCACACACACGTATTTGTTAAAAACACTTAGGAAACACAAATGTCCAGTTTCATAGTAAATGGTACCGCTGTTTTCTCTATTTCCTTTAGAACCAGTCAAATACAATGGCGGAAATCAAACCATTTCAATACGGTTCGATCGAGAGGTCTCTGATGCGGTCTGAATGGGAAAAATGGCTCCGTGCATTCAAAATCTATATCGACGCTGAAGACATCACAGGGGTGGTCCGAAAAAGGAACACGTTGCTACACCTTGGTGGCCCACAATTGTAAGCCGTGGCCTATTCCCTTCCCGGAGCTATCGAGCCCTACGACGAAAAGACCGAGAACGACGTATTTGAAACACTGGTCGAAAAACTAACTGGTCACTTCAGCCCTGAACGTAACTCGACTTTCGAGAGACACCTCTTCAGGAATATTATACCAACTGGAGGAGAAAACTTTAATCAATTTCTAATGCGTCGTCGACAACAGATGAACAAATGCTCATTTGGCTCATCAAAGGAAGAGGCAGAGGAAATATCACTAAAAGATAAAATTCTAGATTCGTGGGCACCTCTAGAACTAAAAAAGAAACTCCTAGGAAAGGAACATACTCTTAATGAGATCATTGGAATGTGCCAAGTCGACGAACAGATTAATAAACAAACACTGTCGATGACTGGACAGCCCCTCGAGGATGCGGTTCAGAAAATCAATTCAAGAAAGATTCACCGGGAACCAAACTTCAAAAAAGAGTGCGGGAGATGTGGCCACTACGACCACCATGAAGACAGCAAGAATTGCCCGGCGAGGAATTCAAAGTGTTTGAAATGTTCACGGTTTGGACATTATGGTAATAAATGCCGGACTAAGCGAGCATTTGGACAGCTGGGCGAATTTGAAAGGAAACGTCGTCGCACAGAAATTAGGGCGGTCGAGGAAGGAATGACTAAACCACCTGATAAAGTCTACCATTCCGATTGTTTCAAAATATCTAACAACGATAACGGGGAGGTGCCAATACGTTGTCACGTGGGTGGTAACCCAATTACAATGATTATAGACTCTTATAAGCGAAACCGATTGGACAAGACCTATGGACAAAGGAGCTCCAATGTTCAATGTGCGTTCCCAGTCTACCAAACAGTTCCGAGCCTATGCTTCAGAAAAGCTTTTAAAAATAACTACGTTTTTTGAAGCCCCAATATCAGTGAGCACAAAACAAGAAGAGATTGCCACGTTTTACGTCATAGGGAATGGACGACAATCGTTACTTGGGAGAGAAACGGCTATCCAACTAAGAGTGCTAAAACTTGGATTACAGGTAAACCAAATCGGAACCAGTACCCCATTCCCAAAATGGAAAGGTGTCTGCGTCAAACTGCCCATAGACCCAAACGTCAATCCCGTTCAACAACCTTTTAGAAGGATTCCAGTCGCTCTGAAGGGTAAAATAAAGGAAAGATTGGATGAAGACATTAAACTAGACATTATCGAAGCAGTGACAGGTCCGAGTCCCTGGATCTCACCCATTGTAATAGCGTTCAAACCAAACGGCGACATCAGGTTGTGTGTCGATATGAGACGGGCTAACAAGGCCATTCTCAGGGAAAACTACCCACTGCCCACATTCGAAACGTTTATGACAAAGCTTCGAGGTGCAAAATACTTCTCTCGTTTGGATTTGAAGAACGCATACCACCAGCTGGAACTCGACGAATCTAGCCGAGACATTACTACTTTTATTACCACAAGGGGACTATTCAGGTACAAACGGCTTATGTTTCGGGTATGTTCTGCCCCAGAAATTTTTCAGAGGAATCTAGAAAAATTATTATCCCCGTGCCAGAATTGCTTCAATTTCATTGATGATTTCATAATATTTGGACACAATGAATACGAACACGACAAAGCTCTCGAGTTGGTAAAAACCATATTTCAAGAAAATAACGTGCTTCTGAACGATGAGAAATGTACTTTCAAAGCCAAGAGGCTTAAGTTCCTTGGACACGTCCTATCAGATGCTGGCATAGAAGTCGACCCGGAGAAGGCGCTGGTGATATCCACGTTTCGTGACCCAGCTAACAAAGAGGAACTACGTAGTTTTCTCGGACTCGTAACTTACGTGGGAAAGTTCATTCCGGATTTGGCTACCCGCACGGATAAACTACGGGAATTACTAAAAGAAAATCATAAGTTCTTATGGGAGGATGAACAAAGACGCGCATTCAATGACCTTAAATCACAATTAGCAAGAGTATCAAACTTATCCTACTTCGATACAAGCCTAAGAACTCGCCTCATTGCGGACGCCAGTCCAGTGGCCTTGGGTGCAGTGTTAGTGCAATTTAGCTAAGAAAACAACCCTCATGTAATATCATTTGCTAGCAAGAGCTTAACTGACGTAGAGAAAAGATATTCGCAAACGGAAAAAGAAAGTCTTGCCCTAGTATGGGCCGTAGAAAAATTTTATTACTACCTCACAGGCCTGGAGTTTGAATTAGAGACGAACCATAAACCACTCGAAACTATTTTCAAGCCTACTTCAAAACCACCGGCTAGAATTGAGAGGTGGCTACTGAGACTACAAGCTTACAAGTTCAAAGTGATTTACAAGTCGGGTAAGGAAAACATTGCTGACTCCCTCTCTAGATTGTGCCTGATAAACAACACGAATAGCTTCGACTGGGACGGTGAGAAAAACATCTTTCACATAGTCGCATCCACTGTTCCCACATCGCTTTCCATATCTGAGATAGCAACAGAGAGTGTTAAAGACGAAGAAATAATAGATGTTCTTACCTGTATAAGTAACAATTCGTGGGAAAAGGCAACATCAAGTACACAGAAAAAAAAATCCGGGATATTTAGCCCGGATTCAATCCGAAACGATGTCAAAAGTGGGGTAATCTCGGATTTACTTAAACCAAGTATCCCGAATTCAATCCTAAAAATTCTTAAAACAAAGCAAAAAAAAAAAAAAATTTTAAAATTTTTTTATTCTGGTCGTTTTTTTTTATTCAAATTTTTTCTTTTTTCTTTTTTTATGATTTTTAAATTTTTAAACTTTTTTTTAATTTTTTTTTTAAATTTTCTTTTTTTTTTTTTAAACATTTTTTATTTATTGTTTTTTTTTAAAAATTTTTTTTTTAAGGAAGGGAATGTTTGTGACTGCAATTGACTGGGGGAATCGAACCCATGTTTTTTTCAAACAGGTCGGCGACTCTAACCACTGAGCCATCGGACCAGTTGAAAAGAGAGAGGCCGAGAGAGGATCAAGTAATTTGGGCTTATTTTCCCATTTCAATCCCGATACAGGCTTGATTATTCAGATTAATCCTGAAAACATACTTAAAAAATGCAGGCTTGAATCAAGAATTTTAAACTTGATTTTAGAATGGCATTTTTTTTCTGTGTAGATACTACCCATTTCGCTTTGAGATATCCGCAATTGGCGATATCTTACTTCGCGGAACCCGCATTGTAATTCCCGGGAGTTTGCGTGAAAGGATACTCCAATTAGCCCACGAAGGACATCCAGGCGAATCAGCCATGAAAAGGCGCCTAAGAGCTAAAGTGTGGTGGCCTTCAATAGACAGAGAAGTGGAAAAATTTGTAAAATGTTGTAAAGATTGCCTGCTAGTCTCACTTCCAAGTAAACCGGCACCAATGAACAGACACGTCTTCCCAAATGGTCCCTGGATATCACTTGCCTCTGATCTGCTTGACTCACTACCAAATGGGCATCATGTCTTCGTCCTAATCGACTACTATTCCCGCTACATGGAATTCAAATTAATTCGGTCTATTACGTCTCAAACCCTAATAGAGGCAATGCGAGAAATATTCTCCAGGTTAGGCATACCAAAATACCTGAAAACTGATAATGGCAGGCAATACGTCAGTAAAGAGTTCGACCAGTTTTGCAAATCCAGTGGAATTGAACAGATTTCAAGCCCTCCATACTGGCCACAAGCAAACGGTGAAGTTGAAAATATGAACAGGTCATTACTTAAGCGATTAAAGATAGCATACGCTAATAAAAAACGCTTCCAAGAAGAAATTCAGGATTTTGTACACATGTACAATGTTACCCCACATGCCACCACTGGAAGTCCTCCTACCGAACTAATGTTCAACCGGGTACTTAGGGACAAGATCCCAGGAATCCACGACATAAACGATGACTATTTTGAATCTGAAGGAAAAGATAGAGACGCCCGTTAAAAACATAAAGGGAAGATATTGGCCGATACAAACCGCGGAGCTAAGAATGTAGACATAGAGGTTGGGGACAAAGTCCTAGTAAAAAACGTTATTCTTACCAACAAACTGACTCCAACGTTTGACAAGACAGAATATGGAGTAAAAGAGAAAAATGGAAATATTGTCAAAGTCGACGGAGGAGGAAGGATACTAACACGAAATGTTTGCCACTTAAAGAAAATTCCGAAAGCTTCAGAATCTACAACAGTCAAGGCCCAGTTAACTGATGCAATCCTTCTGAGCCCGCCAACTAAAGATGTCTCCTCAACTCCGATGCCCGCATTAGCCGCCACAGCGGAGGAGAACTCCAATCAAGATTCTCTGATATCAACTATCATTGGAAGTCATGAGTTGTAAAACAGTTCCCAAAAATAAGGAAGGGATGTGATAGCCGGCACATTACACAAAACACAAATGTAATTACACATCATAGCAATCCATGAAACCGACTGTCATATAGAGCTGGATATGCACTGACCGGTTTCATGGCAGTTGGTGAACAGCTACAAACCCAATCACATCACAGCATAGTTAATAAACAAGTAATAATAAACCAGTAATAAATCGCGTACTATTGGGGTATTACAGTATCTATTACGAAATTTATTTTCTCTGAACCACGTGAAATTTCATCTTTTAAAATTAGTGTCTCTAACGACGATTTCCCTACTATTTGCGATTCAAATTTTTGGCCGCCTCTTATGATTGTTCATGAGTTCAAGGCAAAAAAGCGAACGCATCCTTCATCTATAACTCTTCCAACTAACACTTCTGCCAATACTTCTTCAAAAAACTAGAAACTCTTACTATACAATACCAAAATGTTAGAGGTCTTCTTTCAAAACTCCAGCATTTGTATTTAAGTAGTTTTTCTTTCGAGGCTGACATTATAGCTTTTTCCGAAACTTGGCTAAATTCCACTATCTCTGATAGCAAAATTTTTTCAAGTAATTTTGATATTTACAGAAAAGACCGATCGATTCGAAGCGGTGGTGGTGTCTGAATTTCGGTCAAATCTACTCTTCCCGATGTTGAAATAGTTGCTGTTAAAGTAACTTTTCCGTCATCCTCGCTTTATTTAACATGTTCTTATATTCCTCCTGCTTCTGACATACAAGTTTATATGCAACATGTAAGCTGTATTAACGAAGTATTTTCCCAAGCGCGTGACAATGATGCTGTTGTGGTGATTTTAACTTGCCCTCCATCGAATGGTCATTTTTCAACAGCGCGAACTACCTTACTCCATCCTCTCAACACGACCTTTTAGATAACTTATTAGTTTTTCCTCTTTTTCAAATAAATGCTGTTACTAACAGTCTAAATAGAACCCTAGATCTTGTTTTTATTAACGATTATCTAAATGCCTCCATCTCCAGGTCGATGCCCTTATCTGTGCCTGAAGATCCTTACCATCCCACATTAGAAATTTCTCTCTTCGTACCTATACCTTTTAATACACCCGCACCTATATTCTCTGAGCCCCATCGTTGTTTTCGCAAAGGTAACTATATTTTGCTTAATCAACTGATTTCTTCAACTGATTGGTCTTTGGTTAAAAATGCAGTGGACGTTGATAACGCTCTAAATAACTTCTATCTAATTCTTAACTCCTTATTGACTCCTTCTTCCTTCTAAACTCTCAATGCTATTCCGATTATATTGCTCGCTGTGAAAGTCAATCTTATAAAAAAAACCTCTTTACGAGGTAAAAGTCTAGTGACGAAATCATTTTCATGCACCAAAATTTCTGATATCCAATTTTGTGACGAATAATATTAAGGTTTACTTATAAATTACTAAAAAAAAATATTGTCACTCGGCACATTGCGCTAATTTCTTCATACCTAATAAATATTTATTTTTTGCGCAGTGCCGAGTGACAATATTTTTTTTTAGTAATTTATAAGTAAACCTTAATATTATTCGTCACAAAATTGGATATCAGAAATTTTGGTGCATGAAAATGATTTCGTCACTAGACTTTTACCTCGTAAAGAGGTTTTTTTTATAAGATATCAGAAATTTTGGAGTAATATATCGGAAATTTTGAAAATTGCAATATTTGTTGACGGTACAACTTTGTCAAAAGGTGTTTATTGTTTGTACAAGCAAAAACAAACTGTCTGGCAACACTAGTTCCTTTTACAAACATACATGCAAAATTAGAAAAAATCATTACTAGCGTTTTCTCAAAATCGCCAAAATGTAGGAAAAAATACCTTATTTCACCTGTAGCTGTTTACCTTTTAACTTAAAAAAGTTCAAAGTATGCCTAAGAGCCCTTTGAAATACCTTTTCAATGATATATAGATCACATCTGTAGCTTTTATCGCTTGGATGCTATGGGGGTTTCAATTTTAGCGTTTTTTAGCGATTTCCCGCTAAACTAGCGATTTTTCGAAAAAGTCGTAAAACAAATGTTTCTATATTTTGATTATCTGCCGCTAAAAGAATTCACCACTTGCAAGCAGTTTATTTCCGCATTACGCTGCAAGCAGTGCACATACTGCATATGTACAAGCAGTAGTGTAAAGGTAAAAGGTATATTCAGTTAATATGTAATATCTTGCCCAAACGAATTTTGACAGATATGTGTTATATGTCAAAAGACGTGGAATAAAATTGCCTATAACATATAACATATTTTTAAGTGATTTGATGTGTAGATTTTTCTTAAATCGCTAAAATGTGGGAAAAAATACCTTATTTCACCTGTAGCTGTTTACCTTTTTACTTAAAAAAAAAACTTTGAAGGTATGACTAAAAGCCCTTCAAAATACCTTTTCAACGATGTATATATCACATCTGTAGCTTCTATCGTTTGGATGCTATAGGGGTTTCAATTTTAGCGGTTTTTAGCGATTTCCCGCTAAACTAGCGATTTTTCGAAAAAGTCGTAGAACAAACGTTTCTATATTTTTGGGCGGGAACAAGTCCTCATTCAAACTTTTAAGCTAAATTAACGATTTGATCCAAACAAACAAACAGACAAACAGACAAACAGACAAACAGACAAACTGACTTTTCATCTCATTTTCGGAAGGCCACTAAAAATTTCAAAATTAATTATCTTTTGAACCAGTGATCGGATTTTGATGATCAAGGTGTCATTCGACGCGTATTTTTGATTGAAATAGTAAAAAATTATAAAAAAATTCAGAAAGGCTCCAACGGCCCCATTTGCTCCAATCATTTAAATTTTGCCCCTCCCACTTACACCTGTTTATCTCACGAACCAGGTGAGTTTTCAAAAGTCTTAGTATGCACATTTGTAAGTTTTATTGATACCTTTCGATCGGTATATAACTCGACCTGATCGGACAGTCATAGCAAATTTTCCATTCTTCCTGTGTATATATGCTAGTCGCCTTTCGCACCCTTCGTGCTGCTTTCGTCACTAGCGCGGACTGCCGTCCGCAGTGATTTGCGTATAATCCTTAATTATTTTACTCTTTTGTTAATTCGAAACGTAACTCCACACGTCTTCCTTCTTCTTTCTTCTTTGGCTCAGAAAAGGAATGCAATGACTCAGCTGCTGCTGATTTATTTGCCAAATTTTTTCACTCCACCTATTCCCCTATTCTTTCCACTAATTCTTCATATCCCTATAACATTAATTCATCCTCGATTATATTTGCTCCCCTCATCTCCGAATCTTCCTTATTATCAGCAATTAGGTCTATTAAAGTTTCCTACTCCCCTGGACCTGATAATATCCCAAGTTGTGTATTGAGAGAATGCAGTACGTCTTTACTTTATCCTTTACTTAAACTCTTTAATCTTTCAATTACCACCGGGGTATTTCCATCTCTTTGGAAAGAATCTTTTATTATACCCTTGCATAAAAAAAGGTGGTAAGTCTGATGTTTCTAATTACAGAGGTATTGCAAAATTGTCGGCTATTCCAAAGCTTTTTGAGAAAATTATCTCAGCAAATTTGCAACATCTCTGTAAATCTGTCATCTCCCCCTTTCAACATGGATTTATCAAGTTTCGGTCTACTACGACCAACTTGCTGGAATTTTCGTGCCTAATTAATGATGCATTCCAGAGGAAAATGCAAACTGATGTCATTTATACTGATTTCAGTTAAGCATTTGACTCTGTGAATCATGATCTTCTCCTTTTTAAACTTGGTTGTATTGGATTCCCTTCTTCTTTACTTTTCTGGATATCTTCTTATTTAAAGAGCAGAACGCAGAAAGTCATTCTCAGATCTACTAAATCTAAACCTGTCTTTGTAACTTCTGGTGTTCCTCAAGGTAGCCACCTTGGGCCCTTGTTCTTTACCCTGTTTATTAATGACCTTCCGTCTATTTTATCACACTCTCGCATACTAATGTATGCGGATGATGTAAAACTTATTTTGTCTATTAGTGATCCTGTTCAACAAGGTCGTCTTCAAAATGATTTAAACTCTATGCAACTTTGGTGCTTGGCTAATCATCTTCCTCTAAATTGTTATAAGTGTATGTTCATGTCTTTTAGTCGTTTTAAACCCTTTCTTGGTACTTATACGATTGATAATGTTGAGTTACAACGTATATTCACCGTAAAAGATCTGGGTGTTCTGTTTGATTCTAAACTTAACTTTAATCTACATATTTCATCTATCATTAATGTTGCCAAGGGCGTGCATGGATTGAAAAGCGTTGGTCGAAAGAATTTAACGATCCTTTCACTACCAAACTCCTTTATGTATCCCTAGTACGTCCTATTCTGGAATATTGCTCCTTTATATGGTCCCCTCAATATATGAACAACGTTGTTCGTATTGAGTCAATACAGAAGCAATTTCTTCTCTTTGCTCTACATAGTTTAAAATGGGATCCCAATCTTCGCTTCCCATCTTATTCCTATAGACTTTTACTAATAAACCTTCCTTCACTTTCTGATTGTGGAAAAACTCTTAGTGTAGTTTTTATACATAAACTAATTAATGGCGATATACGGGGGTGCCACAGAAATCGCTTTCGCTTAAATTTCTCTTCAATTTCATTTCGCTGTGCCACAGGTCAAATCGCAGAATAATTTCACGCGTATTAAACTAGCGCTAAGATCGCTGGCGTCCGATGCTGCCACCTAGTCCGATTCAGATCTTCGAAGACAGGGTCAGCGATGCCACATTTTTTAGTCAGAATTCGAAGTAAGGTATTTAAAAAAAATATATGGAACCATTTCAGTTTTCTTTAAATTAATCATTTAAAAAATAGGTCTTTTGAGGTAAATCAAGTTTTACAGAAAAAAACCTTTAACTTATTGTGCTATTTGTGAAAACATTTTTCACGAAGAGTTGCCATACTAATGGCAGACAATTGCTAGAGTTGTCGAGGAATTTTTATTTATTCGCGCCAATTACTTTTAAATGTTTTTCAGCTAAACAAATTCAATTATTACATAAATAAATTAAATTATATGAATTAAATAAGACAAAAATTAAAAGAATGTTGTTCTGCAATTATGAAGTTAAAAAAGCTGCTATGCAAAACCTTGGGTATTTTAATCTGAGAGGGCATCAACCCTAAGCAGCCTAGCTCGAAAAGGTTGGTGAAAATGCTAAAAAATATTAAATCATTCGAAGTTCTGTGGCACCTCGGAAATTTCCGTGCGGAATTGCTTTCTGCGGAATTCTATTTCGCTTGCGATTTCTGTGGCATCCCTTATAGATTCTTCTTTTCTTTTAAGTCGTCTTAACTTCTCTGTTCCGTGTAGACCTACTAGAAACTTTCTTCCATTATCTCTTCTTATTTCCACCTCTGATTATGCTTTGCACAATCCATTTCGTGTTTTATGCACCTGCTATAACTCACTTTTTCATGTGTTTTCTTCAGAACACTCTCTATCTTCTATTAAGCATTCTAACTCTAACTGGGTGTCTTGCACCTCAATTCTGTCTTATACTATTCTTACTCTTCCTCATATTCTCCTTTACTTTTCCGATCTTAATACTTCTGTCCTTACAATATTTTTTGACCTCCCATCTTTTTATATTTCCTATGAAATTTGCAACCAATTCCAGCTGTGAACAGGGGCATAGCTTGCCGGACCGGCTAATAAACTTGCTCTTTTCATCCTTACTCTACCTTTAACTTTAATTTTAAGTTATAAATTAAGTCTTATTTATTTGTACTATCTTTATTTTTTCTCTTTTCCTGTCCAAAATTAGGCTCTAATAGCGCCACTGACAGACCTTGGCTGTGAATAGGGGCATAGCTCGCCGGACTGGCAAATAAAATACCCCCATCGTGTCGGTGGTGTTATTAGACTAAACTTGTAAATTCATTTAGGCTTTCTTTTCTTTTTAAATTCTTATTTTATTCTAATATCTATTTTATAATGTATATTTTTATTGTACCTGTAAAACAACTAGAGGCAGCAATGTTTGCTTTAAATAAATAAATAAATAAAATAAGTTGTAAAGAAAAATTAAACAAATAATAAAGTTAAATAAAAGATTTTTCCTCATTTTGTTTTCAATTTTTAATAAAAATTAAACATTAAACCCATTTTTTTAATTTTATTTATAAAATTGCAAATAAAAGTTATAACATAACTTTAAAAAACAAATTTAAAATAGAACTTATTTTCAATTCATATTTAAGAGCAATACTTTAACTAAGGTGGGCATTGTATTGCTATTAAAAGTATATTTATTATAGTAAGAAAAGTATAAGAGTAAATGTTATATATTCTTTGATCATTTTGTGGTCAATGTCCTTAAAACCCCCGTTGTATAGCTAAACAGATCCATTCCACCATTCCCCTGTCCCTATAATGTGACATTGATTAAATATTTTGAGATAGTCCTTAAATTAACTATATATAAATTTTGAATTTTGTGTAATTTCTCTGTTAAATGTATATATTAGGGTCAAGTCCCTGAAAAAACCTGTACATAAAGTGAGCTAAAAAGAGTTGCCACATCAGTGAAATTGTAAACTTTTAAAATCAATTTCTCAATAGTTTAGAGCAATTTAAAGGGCTAGAAATGTATTTATCCAAAAGATTTTGTGATCATCATTAAAAATAAGAAGGATTTTGGAATTTTCATCTATCTATTTATTTTTAATAATTGAAAGTTCATGGTATCCTTAAAATGTTTTGTAAATAAAATATAAAAAATATATAATTTTCAACAACGAAGCCATAAAAATATTAGTCAGATAAAGCTGTAGCTTAAAACATTTGGATTGCTTGATTGATTAATTTACAACGCCATTAACATAAAGACAACACAAATGTCCTCATAATGATCGTTAAAGAGCAGAAATTTTTGGGGACAGTCCTCAAAATATCGAATTGTACCCAAAACTTGTGTAAAACATAAAATATGTCCCGAAAAAATATATATATAATCTATCTATATATATAAAACTCTTTGTCCTGACTGACTCACTGACTGACTGACTGACTGACTGACTGACTGAGAATCAACGTGCAGCCCAAACGGTAAGAGATAGAGAGCTGAAATTTTTACACAACATAGATGAGATAATTTCATCGTGCAACAAGACGGCGTTTTGCGAAAGGAAACACTAAGGAGGGTCAAAATCAAGGTCAAAGGTCACGGAATTGCTTAGAATGAAAAACTTTTTTGTTTCTTAAGATATCTCAACCAAACTCACAGATTGGGGCTGTCTCTTACATTTTGACCAAATTTGGTCAAAGTGGAATGACTATATCTTATAGCTGCCATAGGATCCGATGAAAAACACGTTTAGTGTTTTTCTGTTTCGTCCGCTATCTCCGAGTATTTTGTCAAGTTGGTCGTATGCGTCAGGTGTTTGAATTCACTCCATATAGTCACGTCTCCGTCCATTTGGCTGTCGTCGTTGTTAGAAAAAGTAGTATAACCCAAATCCTGTAATATGAATGGAAAAAGAAATTTAAGTTTATCTCAAATTGTCCTTGTGAACCACCCTCCCATTTATTAGCTTAATTAACTTAATTAACTTAATTTATTTCTTTTTAGTGAACAATTAAAATTTACATTTACTTAATTTATTACTTTTTAATTTTAATTCTAGTTTAATTCATTAAATTTAATTGTCATATTTCATTTACTCTTTGCAGACTGCTTTAAGTCGTGCTATAATAATAAATAAATAAATTAGGACTGTTGTCCCCAAGTCCGCGTCAACTTTTCCTTCGGTGTACAAAGGTGTGAGTTTATTTCCTAACCGTCTGTTTGCTTTTATGAGCACAATGTCCCCTTCTTGGAAATTTCTGTCTTGTCTTTTTTCATTAAGCATTTCCATTTGTATTTGTTGTGCTTTAAGGACTTTATCTCTAATTTCTGCATCAAGTTCCGGAGGGGATGAATGAATTATATCGATAGGCCGCCTGTTTGTGACCGTTAGACATCGTGCGATGTCGCCGAGAGTGTTGTGAAATCTTTCCACTTGACCGTTCGAAGTACTATGGAGTGGTGGTGCGTTTACGACTTGGACATCATATTGATTGCTTAGGAGTGTCTTGACTGTTTCTGACTTTATTGCTGGTTCGTTTTCGCAATATATGGTCTTTGTATGTCGAAAGAAATTTAAAAGCTGTATTATTGATGATTGTATGTCAATTATTGTTCTGGAAGCGATGGGTTGAACAACTGCGAACTTTGAACGTTTATCCAGGCAAGTAAGAAAGTGTTTTTTGTCTGTCGAAAATATATCAATGTGTAAAATTTCGCCCACATTTGACGGGATTGGAGTTTCTCCTAATACTTGTTTCTGTGGATGACAATCATACTTAGCTTTCTGGCAAATTTTGCAATTTGCAACAACCTCGTATGTCAGTTTTGTCATTTTTGGGAAAAAATAATCTTCGAGAATTTGTTTAGTGTTCTCCTGAGCGGCTCTATGGGCCCTATTATGTTCTGCAACGATTATTTCTTTTTGCTCACTTTTATTTATGACGTCGGTTACCATGCGTTTTGAGTGGCGAAATGTTGTTGTCGGGTAGGTTTCCACCAACTTGTGTTGCACAAATGCTAATGTTGGGAGGTCACATAAAATTGCATTTACTACATCTTTTTTGACAACATCACTGCGGACGGCAGTCCGCGCTAGTGACGAAAGCAGCACGAAGGGTGCGAAGGCGACTAGCATATATACACAGGAAGAATGGAAGATTTGCTATGACTGTCCGATCAGGTCGAGTTATATACCGATCGAAAGGTATTAACTAAACTTACAAGTGTGCATACTAAGACTTTTGAAAACTCACCTGGTTCGTGAGATAAACAGGTGTAAGTGGGAGGGGCAAAATTTACATTATTGGAGCTAATGGGGCCGTTGGAGCCATGAATTATTAAAAAAAAATTTTGTCACTGGCTCTGCGCAAAAAAGTACTACTAGTATATACTGGTATTTATTAATTATGAAAAATTTAGCGCAATGTGTCCAGTGACAAAATTTTTTTTTTAATAATTCATGTGTAAAATGTAATATTTTTCGTCACAAAATTGGATATCAGAAATTTTGGGGCATGAAAATGTTTTCGTGACTAGACTTTTACCTCGTAAAGAGGTTTTTTTATAAGATCGCATATTCTTTTGATAAGCGATTCTCTGTTTGAGAAGCTTATGAGGTGTCGGGTTTTTTCACCGAACATAATAACCGTACGATCTGAGTCAACCTGGCTTTCTTCAATTATTATTTGATTTCTAAAGCAATTTACTGGTTTGTCAGATGTTTCTATAGTGTAGTTGAGCGATAGTTCACTGTGTATTGTGGCAATATCTGATTGCCCATCGTCTTCTAGGGCATGAATGTTATGCCGGGACAACGCATCAGAGATGGGAGCTATGTCTAAAAAAATTAGCTGGTCACAGTCCGTCAATTCGTCGTCTATGTCATCTGCTTCTAACTCTGCTTCAGTCTGGTACGCGTCTTCCTGGTTGTTAAAGTCTGCCTCTAGAGCTAAATGGTCAATTCTTTGCTGTTTCCTGTGAACCTAATGTTTCCACTGTTTGGTCGTTTGTTTGTTTGTCCAAAATTGTTGTATGAGTTAGCCTGATTGTTTTGTTCTTGTTGCCAAGTATTACTTGTATTTGGGGTTTGTCTTTGAGACTGGCCCTGTTGGTATTGGGTAGGTTGCCTGAAACGGGATGAGCTATTCAGTCCATGGGTTGAACTTGGTCTTGTCTGGGGGGTCCCTGACTCCTTGAAAAGTAAGGATTTTTTCCTTGTTGAACGTTTCTGTCCGATGTCACAGTTCTGTCCCTACTTTGCTGTTTTTGCTCGAACTTCTGGGCTCTGTCCTCCATACTTCGCGCAAAGTTACTAGCAAAATTGTACATTTCGTGGTTGGATTCAACCTCTTGGGCCAACGCTAATGCGGAAGGGAGATCGGTTGGTCTAGCAGAGAATAAGACGACGCTTAACGACTTTCTAACACCTGATATGAAAACGCGAAGAGTATCTGCCCTGTATTTTTCATTCAATGACGCAGCCACAGTAGTATCGTAGGTCATAATTGTCTTGTTGGCGAGGAAAGTTAATTTCTTCTCCACCTCATCATAGTACTGGAGCAGGGAGAGATTTCCCTGACGAAGTGTTGACATTTCCTGTTCTATTAGATAGATGGATCTTTTGTCTGCGTACGTAAAGTCCAGTCGGTCAATTATTGCCTTGAAGTTAAGTGGAGTATCGAAAGAAGATAGAATCGTGTCTCCTGATCTGAATCTTATTCCTTATGATCGCTAAAGCCTGATAATGTTTGGAGCTATCGATGTAGTTCTCAAACACCCTGTAAGCAGTATGAGCTGCTTGTCTCCATGAGACGTATGTCTCATGGCTGCCCTCAAAGTCCGAAAGAGACTTTACTACATCGAGGTTTTCGTGCCAGATGACCGATAATATAATAGTGGCATCCTATTTCAGGGGTGTTAATATTAACTTTGCTAAAATGTTCCTTGATCTCCTAAAATTTTGTCTCAAACTTTTTTTCCTGCTGGGCCAGTGAGTTTGAAACTGCGGCCTTAATTACGGCTTTCAGTTGCTCTGAGGTTAATGCCATTTTATTATTTTGAAACTGCTCTTCTTCAATTTCAGAACCTTTTAGTTTCTTAAATTTTTCACTTAACTCGTTTAATTCCCTATCACTCATAAAGAACTCTTCAAAAAGTGGAATAATATTTTTAGAAAAAATTTGAAAAAAATTTTTAAATAAATTTATTGTATTTTAAAAAATTTTAATTTTGTTTTTATTGCATTTTAATTGAAAAAGCAAAGAGCACTCCACTCACATGCTTGTCTTAGTATTTAGAAGTAATTATATCGCCTTCTTCTTCGCCTGTTCCTGGTGTTGTCCTGTTGTTGTTTGTTGATGTCCTTGTTGTCGGTGTTAACGCTTGCAGTTTCGTTCCTGCTTCCTTGGGTGTTTTTGCTTTTGTTGGTTTCTGCCGTCGGTGTTGACGCTTTGCAGTTTTTTTTATGTTGTTGATGTAGTTCTTGTTAATTTCTGCCGTCGGTGTTGACGCTTTGCAGATTTTTATAAATTTATTGTCAGAGGTCGTTGGACGCGGCTTTTTTCTTTGTTGGTTTTTTCACGTACAGAGGCCGTTGGGCGCTGCTGTTTTTTATTTATAAAAACTTAAAAAAAAAAAAAAAATTTTTTTAAATTGTTCACTACAGAGTCCGTTGGGCGCTGCTGTTTGTTTTTTTTAGTACAACTTAAATTTTTTCGATTCGCTTAACGGGTAGCAAGTCTTTTTGCCGTTGGGTGCCAGTTAAGGAGTTGACCGAACCGTCCAGAAAATAGATATAACTTTTTTCTTCTATCCGAGATCCGAACCGTATTCATTTATTGCCAAAATTCAACTAACTCTAAAGAATGATTTATAATTACAACTAGCCCTATGCCCTAAAAGTGCAGAATCAGCGTTCCCACGGTGGCGCTCGTATTCCACTGAAGTTGCAGGCGTCGAACTGTTGACCGATGCCGAACTTGAGATGCTGACGTTAGACGAATTGTGAACTGCAGGTGATCTTGCACAATATCGGTTAACGACACTGCTGTTTCGCTTCCGCTGTGCAACTTAAGCAACAGTTTGGCAACTTGTGTTAACTTACATATGGGCTAATCAAAGTCAAAAAAGTGCATGTTTTTTAATAATAGGTGTTTTTTCTTATAATAGAATACATTTTCAGTCTTCAAATTACAAAAAAAAAAAGGTTTTACGGTGGTTTGGTTATTCATGGCCGAGCCTAGTCAATTAATTCCTCTTTTCGCCTCTTAATTTCAATAATTCATGTAAAAAAAAGGGTATTTTCAATGACCAAAAAAGTGGGCAAAGCGGTTGGCTGAGTGTTTAGCGCTTAGCTCATCTTAAACTTTGTTTTGTTTTCTTTTATTTACGATAAAAACTATATCGAAAAGATATTTAATATATATTAATAATTTGAATAAAAGTGTGTGTGTAAAAGTGTAACGTCCGCAACGTAACGTCCGCAACAGACAAAAATTAAGATTTTTATTTAACGACACTACTTATCTTCATTTTTGATGCTGAATTGATATGGTCATATATTCCACTTAATTTTTTGCATTTAGATATTTTTTGTTTATGATGCAAAATTCGCTAATACAGTGGCTCACAGCTTAAAGTATGCACCCTTATTTTTGCTTGAACTGCTATGTTAGTCAAGTTATCACAATAAAAAGTTACTGCAAAAGAAAATTTTCAAAAATATTTTTGCTAGTATTTTTAATAATATTTTGAAAACTGCCAAAAAGGCACTTTTCGCATGAAAATGAGGAAAAATGGGTTAAAATGGTCATTTTTATGATTTTCAAAAAATTTTAAAAAATACTAGCAAAAATGTTTTTGAAAATTTTCTTTTGCAGTAACTTTTTGAATTGTTCCAAGAATTTTTTTGCATCAAAATATTTTTTGTAAAAAATCGAGGAAAAAAGTTTTGAAAAGTGACTTTTACATAAATTCGAAATTTTCCAAGGGTACTCAATGGGTTAAGGAAAGTTTTGTGTCATTCAAACGGAATTTACACGACCTTTCCAAATATATTTTTTTTATTGTGATAACTTGACTAACATAGCAGTTAAAGCAAAAATAAGGGTGCATACTTTAAGCTGTGAGCCACTGTATATGTGCAAATGCACGTTAACCTCAAATCGACTTCCATTCTTTGTAACGGCCGCAACGGAACTTTCAGCAAGCCTAATTTTTTTTGAAAAACAGTTAGGCTTTTATCTTAAAATAGGTTTAAGAGTACTCACAATGAAATACATTTTCCAGCAAATTTCATTAAAATGCATTAATCGGAACGCGAGCTGTATCAGGATTAGCCCATATATGTACAATTGATTTTCAATCACGAAATTGATTATCAATTGAAATGTCATCCCTTAACTTACCTGAAATTGTTTTTTCTTGCGTGTATTTTCCAAAATCACTTCTCTCTCTTCTCTTGTCTTCAAACGGGCCGTGCTCTCCCAGCCAGAAATTCAGGCATGTGGTGAACGAATTCTATACAGCCGCTGCACTATGGTAAAAAAGCCCGATATTTTGGCATAAACTCTAATTATCACTGCGGACGGCAGTCCGCGCTAGTGACGAAAGCAGCACGAAGGGTGCGAAAGGCGACTAGCATATATACACAGGAAGAATGGAAAATTTGCTATGACTGTCCGATCGGGTCGAATTATATACCGATCGAAAGGTATCAATCTAACTTAAAAATGTGCATACTAAGACTTTTGAAAACTTACATGGTTCGTGAGATAAACAGGTGTAAGTGGGAGGGACAAAATTTAAATGATTGGAGCAAATGGGGCCGTTGGAGCCTTTTAGATTTTTTTTATAATTTTTCACTATACTTATCAAAAATACGCGTCGAATGACACCTTGATCATCAAAATCCGACCACTGGTTCAGAAGATAATTAATTTCGAAATTTTTGGTGCCCTTTTCAAAACGAGATGAAAAGTCAGTCTGTTTGTTTGTCTGATTGTCTGTTTGTTTGTTTGTATAGATCAAAGCGTTGATTTAGCTTAAAAGTTTGAATGTGGACTTGTTCCTGATAAAAAATCTAGAAACGTTTGTTCTACGACTTTTTCGAAAAATCGCTAGTTTAGCGGGAAATCGCTAAAAACCGCTAAAATTGAATCCCCCATAGCATCCAAACGATAGAAGCTACAGATGTTATATATATATCGTTGAAAAGGTATTTCGAAGGGCTTTTAGGCATACCTTCAAAGTTTTTTTTTTAAGTAAAAGGTAAACAGCTACAGGTGAAATAAGGTATTTATTTCCACATTTTGGCGATTTAAGAAAAATCTACACATCAGATCACTTTTAAATATACTGCATGTTGTAGAGAATTCAATTACGCGTTTTTTGACATATAACACATATCTGTCAAAATTCGTTTGGGCAAGATATTACCTATTAACTGAATATACCTTACACCTTTACACTACTGCATGTACATATGCAGTATGTACACTGCTTGCAGTGCATGTGGAAAGATACTGCTTGCAAGTGGTCAATTCTTTTTGCGGCAGATAAATCATTTTAAATCAAAAATATAGAAACTTTTGTTTTTCGACTTTTTCGAAAAAAAAAGCTAGTTTAGCGGGAAATCACTAAAAACCGCTAAAATTGAAAACTTACATGGTTCGTGAGATAAACAGGTGTAAGTGGGAGGGACAAAATTTAAATGATTGGAGCAAATGGGGCCGTTGGAGCCTTTTAGATTTTTTTTATAATTTTTCACTATACTTATCAAAAATACGCTTCGAATGACACCTTGATCATCAAAATCCGACCACTGGTTCAGAAGATAATTAATTTCGAAATTTTTGGTTCCCTTTTCAAAACGAGATGAAAAGTCAGTCTGTTTGTTTGTCGTTTGTCTGTTTGTTTGTTTGTATAGATCAAAGCGTTGATTTAGCTTAAAAGTTTGAATGTGGACTTGTTCCTGATAAAAAATCTAGAAACGTTTGTTCTACGACTTTTTCGAAAAATCGCTAGTTTAGCGGGAAATCGCTAAAAACCGCTAAAATTGAATCCCCCATAGCATCCAAACGATAGAAGCTACAGATGTTATATATATATCGTTGAAAAGGTATTTCGAAGGGCTTTTAGGCATACCTTCAAAGTTTTTTTTTTAAGTAAAAAGGTAAACAGCTACAGGTGAAATAAGGTATTTATTTCCACATTTTGGCGATTTAAGAAAAATCTACACATCAGATCACTTTTAAATATACTGCATGTTGTAGAGAATTTTTATTGTGATAACTTGACTAACATAGCAGTTAAAGCAAAAATAAGGGTGCATACTTTAAGCTGTGAGCCACTGTATATGTGCAAATGCACGTTAACCTCAAATCGACTTCCATTCTTTGTAACGGCCGCAACGGAACTTTCAGCAAGCCTAATTTTTTTTGAAAAACAGTTAGGCTTTTATCTTAAAATAGGTTTAAGAGTACTCACAATGAAATACATTTTCCAGCAAATTTCATTAAAATGCATTAATCGGAACGCGAGCTGTATCAGGATTAGCCCATATATGTACAATTGATTTTCAATCACGAAATTGATTATCAATTGAAATGTCATCCCTTAACTTACCTGAAATTGTTTTTTCTTGCGTGTATTTTCCAAAATCACTTCTCTCTCTTCTCTTGTCTTCAAACGGGCCGTGCTCTCCCAGCCAGGAATTCAGGCATGTGGTGAACGAATTCTATACAGCCGCTGCACTATGGTAAAAAAGCCCGATATTTTGGCATAAACTCTAATTATCACTGCGGACGGCAGTCCGCGCTAGTGACGAAAGCAGCACGAAGGGTGCGAAAGGCGACTAGCATATATACACACGAAGAATGGAAAATTTGCTATGACTGTCCGATCGGGTCAAATTATATACCGATCGAAAGGTATCAATCTAACTTAAAAATGTGCATACTAAGACTTTTGAAAACTTACATGGTTCGTGAGATAAACAGGTGTAAGTGGGAGGGACAAAATTTAAATGATTGGAGCAAATGGGGCCGTTGGAGCCTTTTAGATTTTTTTATAATTTTTCACTATACTTATCAAAAATACGCGTCGAATGACACCTTGATCATCAAAATCCGACCACTGGTTCAGAAGATAATTAATTTCGAAATTTTTGGTGCCCTTTTCAAAACGAGATGAAAAGTCAGTCTGTTTGTTTGTCTGATTGTCTGTTTGTTTGTTTGTATAGATCAAAGCGTTGATTTAGCTTAAAAGTTTGAATGTGGACTTGTTCCTGATAAAAAATCTAGAAACGTTTGTTCTACGACTTTTTCGAAAAATCGCTAGTTTAGCGGGAAATCGCTAAAAACCGCTAAAATTGAATCCCCCATAGCATCCAAACGATAGAAGCTACAGATGTTATATATATATCGTTGAAAAGGTATTTCGAAGGGCTTTTAGGCATACCTTCAAAGTTTTTTTTTTAAGTAAAAGGTAAACAGCTACAGGTGAAATAAGGTATTTATTTCCACATTTTGGCGATTTAAGAAAAATCTACACATCAGATCACTTTTAAATATACTGCATGTTGTAGAGAATTCAATTACGCGTTTTTTGACATATAACACATATCTGTCAAAATTCGTTTGGGCAAGATATTGCCTATTAACTGAATATACCTTACACCTTTACACTACTGCATGTACATATGCAGTATGTACACTGCTTGCAGTGCATGTGGAAAGATACTGCTTGCAAGTGGTCAATTCTTTTTGCGGCAGATAAATCATTTTAAATCAAAAATATAGAAACTTTTGTTTTTCGACTTTATCGAAAAAAAAAGCTAGTTTAGCGGGAAATCACTAAAAACCGCTAAAATTGAAAACTTACATGGTTCGTGAGATAAACAGGTGTAAGTGGGAGGGACAAAATTTAAATGATTGGAGCAAATGGGGCCGTTGGAGCCTTTTAGATTTTTTTTATAATTTTTCACTATACTTATCAAAAATACGCTTCGAATGACACCTTGATCATCAAAATCCGACCACTGGTTCAGAAGATAATTAATTTCGAAATTTTTGGTTCCCTTTTCAAAACGAGATGAAAAGTCAGTCTGTTTGTTTGTCTGTTTGTCTGTTTGTTTGTTTGTATAGATCAAAGCGTTGATTTAGCTTAAAAGTTTGAATGTGGACTTATTCCTGATAAAAAATCTAGAAACGTTTGTTCTACGACTTTTTCGAAAAATCGCTAGTTTAGCGGGAAATCGCTAAAAACCGCTAAAATTGAATCCCCCATAGCAATTAATTCCTCTTTTCGCCTCTTAATTTCAATAATTCATGTAAAAAAAAGGGTATTTTCAATGACAAAAAAAGTGGGCAAAGCGGTTGGCTGAGTGTTTAGCGCTTAGCTCATCTTAAACTTTGTTTTGTTTTCTTTTATTTACGATAAAAACTATATCGAAAAGATATTTAATATATATTAATAATTTGAATAAAAGTGTGTGTGTAAAAGTGTAACGTCCGCAACGTAACGTCCGCAACAGACAAAAATTAAGATTTTTATTTAACGACACTACTTATCTTCATTTTTGATGCTGAATTGATATGGTCATATATTCCACTTAATTTTTTGCATTTAGATATTTTTTGTTTATGATGCAAAATTCGCTAATACAGTGGCTCACAGCTTAAAGTATGCACCCTTATTTTTGCTTGAACTGCTATGTTAGTCAAGTTATCACAATAAAAAGTTACTGCAAAAGAAAATTTTCAAAAATATTTTTGCTAGTATTTTTAATAATATTTTGAAAACTGCCAAAAAGGCACTTTTCGCATGAAAATGAGGAAAAATGGGTTAAAATGGTCATTTTTATGATTTTCAAAAAATTTTAAAAAATACTAGCAAAAATGTTTTTGAAAATTTTCTTTTGCAGTAACTTTTTGAATTGTTCCAAGAATTTTTTTGCATCAAAATATTTTTTGTAAAAAATCGAGGAAAAAAGTTTTGAAAAGTGACTTTTACATAAATTCGAAATTTTCCAAGGGTACTCAATGGGTTAAGGAAAGTTTTGTGTCATTCAAACGGAATTTACACGACCTTTCCAAATATATTTTTTTTATTGTGATAACTTGACTAACATAGCAGTTAAAGCAAAAATAAGGGTGCATACTTTAAGCTGTGAGCCACTGTATATGTGCAAATGCACGTTAACCTCAAATCGACTTCCATTCTTTGTAACGGCCGCAACGGAACTTTCAGCAAGCCTAATTTTTTTTGAAAAACAGTTAGGCTTTTATCTTAAAATAGGTTTAAGAGTACTCACAATGAAATACATTTTCCAGCAAATTTCATTAAAATGCATTAATCGGAACGCGAGCTGTATCAGGATTAGCCCATATATGTACAATTGATTTTCAATCACGAAATTGATTATCAATTGAAATGTCATCCCTTAACTTACCTGAAATTGTTTTTTCTTGCGTGTATTTTCCAAAATCACTTCTCTCTCTTCTCTTGTCTTCAAACGGGCCGTGCTCTCCCAGCCAGAAATTCAGGCATGTGGTGAACGAATTCTATACAGCCGCTGCACTATGGTAAAAAAGCCCGATATTTTGGCATAAACTCTAATTATCACTGCGGACGGCAGTCCGCGCTAGTGACGAAAGCAGCACGAAGGGTGCGAAAGGCGACTAGCATATATACACAGGAAGAATGGAAAATTTGCTATGACTGTCCGATCGGGTCGAATTATATACCGATCGAAAGGTATCAATCTAACTTAAAAATGTGCATACTAAGACTTTTGAAAACTTACATGGTTCGTGAGATAAACAGGTGTAAGTGGGAGGGACAAAATTTAAATGATTGGAGCAAATGGGGCCGTTGGAGCCTTTTAGATTTTTTTTATAATTTTTCACTATACTTATGAAAAATACGCGTCGAATGACACCTTGATCATCAAAATCCGACCACTGGTTCAGAAGATAATTAATTTCGAAATTTTTGGTGCCCTTTTCAAAACGAGATGAAAAGTCAGTCTGTTTGTTTGTCTGTTTGTCTGTTTGTTTGTTTGTATAGATCAAAGCGTTGATTTAGCTTAAAAGTTTGAATGTGGACTTGTTCCTGATAAAAAATCTAGAAACGTTTGTTCTACGACTTTTTCGAAAAATCGCTAGTTTAGCGGGAAATCGCTAAAAACCGCTAAAATTGAATCCCCATAGCATCCAAACGATAGAAGCTACAGATGTTATATATATATCGTTGAAAAGGTATTTCGAAGGGCTTTTAGGCATACCTTCAAAGTTTTTTTTTTAAGTAAAAAGGTAAACAGCTACAGGTGAAATAAGGTATTTATTTCCACATTTTGGCGATTTAAGAAAAATCTACACATCAGATCACTTTTAAATATACTGCATGTTGTAGAGAATTTTTATTGTGATAACTTGACTAACATAGCAGTTAAAGCAAAAATAAGGGTGCATACTTTAAGCTGTGAGCCACTGTATATGTGCAAATGCACGTTAACCTCAAATCGACTTCCATTCTTTGTAACGGCCGCAACGGAACTTTCAGCAAGCCTAATTTTTTTTGAAAAACAGTTAGGCTTTTATCTTAAAATAGGTTTAAGAGTACTCACAATGAAATACATTTTCCAGCAAATTTCATTAAAATGCATTAATCGGAACGCGAGCTGTATCAGGATTAGCCCATATATGTACAATTGATTTTCAATCACGAAATTGATTATCAATTGAAATGTCATCCCTTAACTTACCTGAAATTGTTTTTTCTTGCGTGTATTTTCCAAAATCACTTCTCTCTCTTCTCTTGTCTTCAAACGGGCCGTGCTCTCCCAGCCAGAAATTCAGGCATGTGGTGAACGAATTCTATACAGCCGCTGCACTATGGTAAAAAAGCCCGATATTTTGGCATAAACTCTAATTATCACTGCGGACGGCAGTCCGCGCTAGTGACGAAAGCAGCACGAAGGGTGCGAAAGGCGACTAGCATATATACACAGGAAGAATGGAAAATTTGCTATGACTGTCCGATCGGGTCGAATTATATACCGATCGAAAGGTATCAATCTAACTTAAAAATGTGCATACTAAGACTTTTGAAAACTTACATGGTTCGTGAGATAAACAGGTGTAAGTGGGAGGGACAAAATTTAAATGATTGGAGCAAATGGGGCCGTTGGAGCCTTTTAGATTTTTTTTATAATTTTTCACTATACTTATGAAAAATACGCGTCGAATGACACCTTGATCATCAAAATCCGACCACTGGTTCAGAAGATAATTAATTTCGAAATTTTTGGTGCCCTTTTCAAAACGAGATGAAAAGTCAGTCTGTTTGTTTGTCTGTTTGTCTGTTTGTTTGTTTGTATAGATCAAAGCGTTGATTTAGCTTAAAAGTTTGAATGTGGACTTGTTCCTGATAAAAAATCTAGAAACGTTTGTTCTACGACTTTTTCGAAAAATCGCTAGTTTAGCGGGAAATCGCTAAAAACCGCTAAAATTGAATCCCCATAGCATCCAAACGATAGAAGCTACAGATGTTATATATATATCGTTGAAAAGGTATTTCGAAGGGCTTTTAGGCATACCTTCAAAGTTTTTTTTTTAAGTAAAAAGGTAAACAGCTACAGGTGAAATAAGGTATTTATTTCCACATTTTGGCGATTTAAGAAAAATCTACACATCAGATCACTTTTAAATATACTGCATGTTGTAGAGAATTTTTATTGTGATAACTTGACTAACATAGCAGTTAAAGCAAAAATAAGGGTGCATACTTTAAGCTGTGAGCCACTGTATATGTGCAAATGCACGTTAACCTCAAATCGACTTCCATTCTTTGTAACGGCCGCAACGGAACTTTCAGCAAGCCTAATTTTTTTTGAAAAACAGTTAGGCTTTTATCTTAAAATAGGTTTAAGAGTACTCACAATGAAATACATTTTCCAGCAAATTTCATTAAAATGCATTAATCGGAACGCGAGCTGTATCAGGATTAGCCCATATATGTACAATTGATTTTCAATCACGAAATTGATTATCAATTGAAATGTCATCCCTTAACTTACCTGAAATTGTTTTTTCTTGCGTGTATTTTCCAAAATCACTTCTCTCTCTTCTCTTGTCTTCAAACG
Organism: Drosophila limbata; assembly: GCA_963924055.1. Taxonomy (NCBI): domain Eukaryota; kingdom Metazoa; phylum Arthropoda; class Insecta; order Diptera; family Drosophilidae; genus Drosophila; species Drosophila limbata. The sequence goes on from CAWUOW010000303.1 coordinate 155,132, forward strand.
GGCCGTGCTCTCCCAGCCAGAAATTCAGGCATGTGGTGAACGAATTCTATACAGCCGCTGCACTATGGTAAAAAAGCCCGATATTTTGGCATAAACTCTAATTATCACTGCGGACGGCAGTCCGCGCTAGTGACGAAAGCAGCACGAAGGGTGCGAAAGGCGACTAGCATATATACACAGGAAGAATGGAAAATTTGCTATGACTGTCCGATCGGGTCGAATTATATACCGATCGAAAGGTATCAATCTAACTTAAAAATGTGCATACTAAGACTTTTGAAAACTTACATGGTTCGTGAGATAAACAGGTGTAAGTGGGAGGGACAAAATTTAAATGATTGGAGCAAATGGGGCCGTTGGAGCCTTTTAGATTTTTTTTATAATTTTTCACTATACTTATGAAAAATACGCGTCGAATGACACCTTGATCATCAAAATCCGACCACTGGTTCAGAAGATAATTAATTTCGAAATTTTTGGTGCCCTTTTCAAAACGAGATGAAAAGTCAGTCTGTTTGTTTGTCTGTTTGTCTGTTTGTTTGTTTGTATAGATCAAAGCGTTGATTTAGCTTAAAAGTTTGAATGTGGACTTGTTCCTGATAAAAAATCTAGAAACGTTTGTTCTACGACTTTTTCGAAAAATCGCTAGTTTAGCGGGAAATCGCTAAAAACCGCTAAAATTGAATCCCCATAGCATCCAAACGATAGAAGCTACAGATGTTATATATATATCGTTGAAAAGGTATTTCGAAGGGCTTTTAGGCATACCTTCAAAGTTTTTTTTTTAAGTAAAAAGGTAAACAGCTACAGGTGAAATAAGGTATTTATTTCCACATTTTGGCGATTTAAGAAAAATCTACACATCAGATCACTTTTAAATATACTGCATGTTGTAGAGAATTTTTATTGTGATAACTTGACTAACATAGCAGTTAAAGCAAAAATAAGGGTGCATACTTTAAGCTGTGAGCCACTGTATATGTGCAAATGCACGTTAACCTCAAATCGACTTCCATTCTTTGTAACGGCCGCAACGGAACTTTCAGCAAGCCTAATTTTTTTTGAAAAACAGTTAGGCTTTTATCTTAAAATAGGTTTAAGAGTACTCACAATGAAATACATTTTCCAGCAAATTTCATTAAAATGCATTAATCGGAACGCGAGCTGTATCAGGATTAGCCCATATATGTACAATTGATTTTCAATCACGAAATTGATTATCAATTGAAATGTCATCCCTTAACTTACCTGAAATTGTTTTTTCTTGCGTGTATTTTCCAAAATCACTTCTCTCTCTTCTCTTGTCTTCAAACGGGCCGTGCTCTCCCAGCCAGGAATTCAGGCATGTGGTGAACGAATTCTATACAGCCGCTGCACTATGGTAAAAAAGCCCGATATTTTGGCATAAACTCTAATTATCACTGCGGACGGCAGTCCGCGCTAGTGACGAAAGCAGCACGAAGGGTGCGAAAGGCGACTAGCATATATACACAGGAAGAATGGAAAATTTGCTATGACTGTCCGATCGGGTCAAATTATATACCGATCGAAAGGTATCAATCTAACTTAAAAATGTGCATACTAAGACTTTTGAAAACTTACATGGTTCGTGAGATAAACAGGTGTAAGTGGGAGGGACAAAATTTAAATGATTGGAGCAAATGGGGCCGTTGGAGCCTTTTAGATTTTTTTTATAATTTTTCACTATACTTATCAAAAATACGCGTCGAATGACACCTTGATCATCAAAATCCGACCACTGGTTCAGAAGATAATTAATTTCGAAATTTTTGGTGCCCTTTTCAAAACGAGATGAAAAGTCAGTCTGTTTGTTTGTCTGATTGTCTGTTTGTTTGTTTGTATAGATCAAAGCGTTGATTTAGCTTAAAAGTTTGAATGTGGACTTGTTCCTGATAAAAAATCTAGAAACGTTTGTTCTACGACTTTTTCGAAAAATCGCTAGTTTAGCGGGAAATCGCTAAAAACCGCTAAAATTGAATCCCCCATAGCATCCAAACGATAGAAGCTACAGATGTTATATATATATCGTTGAAAAGGTATTTCGAAGGGCTTTTAGGCATACCTTCAAAGTTTTTTTTTAAGTAAAAGGTAAACAGCTACAGGTGAAATAAGGTATTTATTTCCACATTTTGGCGATTTAAGAAAAATCTACACATCAGATCACTTTTAAATATACTGCATGTTGTAGAGAATTCAATTACGCGTTTTTTGACATATAACACATATCTGTCAAAATTCGTTTGGGCAAGATATTACCTATTAACTGAATATACCTTACACCTTTACACTACTGCATGTACATATGCAGTATGTACACTGCTTGCAGTGCATGTGGAAAGATACTGCTTGCAAGTGGTCAATTCTTTTTGCGGCAGATAAATCATTTTAAATCAAAAATATAGAAACTTTTGTTTTTCGACTTTTTCGAAAAAAAAAGCTAGTTTAGCGGGAAATCACTAAAAACCGCTAAAATTGAAAACTTACATGGTTCGTGAGATAAACAGGTGTAAGTGGGAGGGACAAAATTTAAATGATTGGAGCAAATGGGGCCGTTGGAGCCTTTTAGATTTTTTTTATAATTTTTCACTATACTTATCAAAAATACGCTTCGAATGACACCTTGATCATCAAAATCCGACCACTGGTTCAGAAGATAATTAATTTCGAAATTTTTGGTTCCCTTTTCAAAACGAGATGAAAAGTCAGTCTGTTTGTTTGTCTGTTTGTCTGTTTGTTTGTTTGTATAGATCAAAGCGTTGATTTAGCTTAAAAGTTTGAATGTGGACTTGTTCCTGATAAAAAATCTAGAAACGTTTGTTCTACGACTTTTTCGAAAAATCGCTAGTTTAGCGGGAAATCGCTAAAAACCGCTAAAATTGAATCCCCCATAGCATCCAAACGATAGAAGCTACAGATGTTATATATATATCGTTGAAAAGGTATTTCGAAGGGCTTTTAGGCATACCTTCAAAGTTTTTTTTTCAAGTAAAAAGGTAAACAGCTACAGGTGAAATAAGGTATTTATTTCCACATTTTGGCGATTTAAGAAAAATCTACACATCAGATCACTTTTAAATATACTGCATGTTGTAGAGAATTCAATTACGCGTTTTTTGACATATAACACATATCTGTCAAAATTCGTTTGGGCAAGATATTACCTATTAACTGAATATACCTTACACCTTTACACTACTGCATGTACATATGCAGTATGTACACTGCTTGCAGTGCATGTGGAAAGATACTGCTTGCAAGTGGTCAATTCTTTTTGCGGCAGATAAATCATTTTAAATCAAAAATATAGAAACTTTTGTTTTTCGACTTTTTCGAAAAAAAAGCTAGTTTAGCGGGAAATCACTAAAAACCGCTAAAATTGGAACCCCCATATCATGCAAACGATAAAAGCTACAGATGTGATATATATATCGTTGAAAAGGTATTTTAAAGGACTCTTAGGAATACCTTTAGTGCTTTTTAAGATAAAAGGTAAACAGCAACAGGTGAAATAAGGTATTTTTTCCCACATTAAGGCGATTTTTGTGAAAACGCAAGTAATGATTATTCCTAATTTTCAATATATTGTAGTTTGTAAAATTTCGATGTGTTTGGAAGATATTACCTGTTAACAGAATATATACGTTTTGCTTAGAATTGGAATAGGACAGCAGCAACAACGTGTCGTAGCAGCCAGAGCTTGAGAGTTCTGTTAGATTTTGACAAAATTGTACCGTCAAAATATATTGCAATTTTCAAAACTTTTGATATCTTACTCCAAAATTGCTGATATCTTTTAAAAAAAACCTCTTTACGAGGTAAAAGTCTAGTGACGAAAACATTTTAATGCACCAAAATTTCTGATATCCAATTTTGTGACGAATAATATTAAATTTTACTTAAAAATTACTACAAAAAAATTTTTTTGTCACTCGGCACATTGCGCTAATTTCTTTATACCTAATAAATATATATTTTTTGCGCAGTGCCGAGTGACAAAAAAAATTTTTTGTAGTAATTTTTAAGTAAAAATTAATATTATTCGTCACAAAATTGGATATCAGAAATTTTGGTGCATTAAAATGTTTTCGTCACTAGACTTTTACCTCGTAAAGAGGTTTTTTTTAAAAGATAAAGATAGAGACTTGAAATTTGGCATGAACCTTAGTTAAATTAATTTAGAATTTCGAATTTTTTTTTTTTTATCTTGGACCACGCCTTCACCTCCCCTCTCCTTACGACTATGCAAAAAAATGAATAAAATATATATAAAATCCTAACATATAGCTAGAGGCTTAAAATTTGGTACGAAGCTTAGTTAGACCATTTAAAAATTCATAATATTTTTTTTTGTCATATCACTTACCGCATCAATATAACCGTAAGCCTAATTGTCTTCATATTCGTCTTCCAACTCAAAATCCAGACCAAAATTATCTTGCTCGTCATCCTCCTCTTCCGAATAATTTTCCTCATGGGTTGAGTCATCATTATATTTTTGTAAAACTGTGCTATCCGGGGATTCAAGAAGAGCGACAACATCTTTAGGTAGTGCCATTTTTTTTTTTAATTTTAGTCTTTCATTTAAGCAGAGACTAGACAACAATGGATCGGAAGAGTCTAATGCTCTATTAGAAACATCGGTTATATTGTCCAATCTACTACATTTTCTGGCATGACATTTTCTATCATTCTTATAGATTTTATTTCTTGCTTCTGACGCATTCTCTCCAAGAACTCTAACTGGAACTATGCAGTTATCCATTATTTGGTATCCGTGAACCAATACTTTGTGTACAGTTGGTGACATTGGGTACCATGCATAGTTTTCCATGTATCTATAGAAGGTTTTGGCGCAGAAGTTTTTAAATTTGTCGGTGTTTATTTTGTATTCACAGGAGATTGCAATTAGGATGGAATGAAAATTCTTGATAATATCATAATCAATGCTTAAGATATCAGACAAAAGCTTAGCATTTGAAAATGCTCTTCTTGCAGTATTTCCATCATTGCTGTTGCCGCTGCCATTCTCTCTGGGTTTATCTATATTGAGACCCATTTCAGACCAAAGCCTTTTTTGGATAAACTCCTTGCGCAATCCAACTATTTTTACATCAACACCTTTGACACGCCAAGTCCTTACATTAACTCTGTACGAGATTTTCAGTACAAACTCTAAGAATCGAATCCATGCATGAAGTGGGCTTATTCCGTACTGCAGTGTCTCGTTATTAACTTTAAAATTAGTCGAATTAAAATCTCTGGTGCTTAACAGTTGAGTCGGCTTAGCTCAACATAGAGAACAGGATTGGCATGAATTGGTGCCAGTTAAAATGTTTAGGACCTTACCATCAATAAGTGTTAAATATGTTTCAAATTTAGTTATAACAACTTTGTTTTTGTAAATTAATAAATGCTCCTCAAGTTTTCTTATTTGCTCTTCCAAGTTCGACTTTTCATTTAGTATTAGGGCAGTTGTTTCTTTTGCAAATTCAATTTTTAATGGCCGGCAGAATCTTATTGACTGTGGTGTTCTATTCAGCCATACTACTCGATCAGTATCATCCACTAGTTTCAACGGGATAATTGTTGTTACAAAAAGAGATTGGTCCTGAGAAATAGGTTCATTAAATTGAAATTTTTGTTTATAGGAGCTTTGACCTGTCGAGCCAGCGAATCCGTAGCTCACAATCAATTTGCAATGAGTGATATCAGGTAAAATCTCAAGGACTTCTCCTTGCATTGTAAGAATGCGATCTACTGTATGATCCAATAGGTTTTGAACGGAGACTTCAGCTTTTCTTTCACAAAATCTGATACCGTTAGGTCTGCAGTTTAATTTAGCCTTTAGAACTTCCAAGTAAGGGGGATAAATATCGCATCCATGCTGTTTATTAAGCTTTTTTTATATTTGAATATTGCTGTTTTGATAATCCATTTTCAATTAAAAATGCTAATGCGACATCAGGGCTTATTGGAATCTGCGAATTGGCTTCAAGTTTTTTCCTTACGTGGCTTAAGTCTTCATAACTTCTTGTTTTCTCCAATACAAAGCACAAATCCTTTTCATTCGACTTTTTTGCCGAGTTCGATGCAGCGTGCATAAGCAGAGGAGTTGAATGCTCCGAGGCAACCTCTGATGCTAATTTTCTTTTTAACCGAGATCCTGCATCTTGGTATTGTACCTGCTTTCGACCCAATTTCTTTGGTGACGGGTTGATCTCACCAAACTCAACTATAATAAAGCCGTCAAGCCACTTGGAATGTTTTGACTTAAATCTGTTCAAAATTCTATTGCATTTTGGTAAATGCTGCTTAATATAGTCGCAAAATATATTGACTTTCATTTTAATTAATTTATTAGTCTCATCGCTTAAATTATTATTCATATTTTCAACAATATATGATATCACAGCGTCAGCCTGGCGGCTGTTGCTGGACCAAACTTCAAGCAGCTCTGATCGGCGAAATTCATACACAGCTGCAACATGTTATTTTTCACGAAAAGGAACAAAATCGAACAAAAGGGATTATTAACATCTGATTCTAGATGGTTTAGTTAACAACCTTTACACAAAACTCTCGTAATGTTTTGTAATGTACTAATGTTATGCTTAACGGAACAGGCACACATTTGTTAGTTTTTAGCTAAAAATCACTGCGGACGGCAGTCCGCGCTAGTGACGAAAGCAGCACGAAGGGTGCGAAGGCGACTAGCATATATACACAGGAAGAATGAAAAATTTGCTTTGACTGTCCGATCAGGTCGAATTATATACCGATCGAAAGGTATAAATTTAACTTACAAATGTGCATACTAAGACTTTTGAAAACTCACCTGGTTTGTGAGATAAACAGGTGTAAGTGGGAGGGTCACATTTTAAATGATTGGAGCTAATGGGGCCGCTGGAGCTTTTTGGTCAACATTTTTAATTTTTTAATATTTCTCATAAAAATACGCGTCGAATGACACCTCAATCATCAAAATCCGACTACTGGTTCAAAAGATAATTAATTTTGAAATTTTTAGTCGCTTTCCGAAAATGAGATGAAAAGTCAGTTTGTCTGTTTGTCTGTTTGTTTGTTTGGATCAAATCGTTAATTTAGCTAAAATGTTTGAATGAGGACTTGTTCCTGTTCAAAAATATAGAAACGTTTGTTCTACGACTTTTTCGAAAAATAGCTAGTTTAGCGGGAAATCGCTAAAAACCGCTAAAACTAAAAACCCCTATAGGGTCCAAACCATAGAAGCTACAGATATGATCTATACGTCGTTGGAAAGGTACTTTGAAGGGCTTTTTAGCATATGTTCAAACTTTTTTTCTAAAGTACACAGGTAAAAAGCTACAGGTGAAAAAAGGTAATTTTTTCCACATTTTGGCGGTTTTCGAGAAAACGCCGCTAGCGATTTTTTTTAATTTTGAATATGTTTGAGCTTTTAATATTTCGCGTTTTTTGATACATCATGCATAAATTTTTATTGATTGGTTTGGAAGATATAACCTATTAACTGAATATATACGTTTTACTTTGAATTAAAATAGAACAGCAGCGGCAATTTTATTTGACTAACAGTCCAGTAACAATGAAATCTATTATTAGACAGTCGTTCTTAAAGATCGCCAGTGGCGCAAAGTGTAGAGCGCCCGATTTTTGCATGAATTCTCAGCTCGGTTTCCGGGTTCGAATTCAGGCACGGACGAAACTTTTTTATTTTTTTAATTTTAAATGCAATTAATTTGTTAGTAGATGATTATCATGCATAAATTTTTATTGATTGGTTTGGAAGATATAACCTATTAACTGAATATATACGTTTTACTTTGAATTAAAATAGAACAGCAGCGGCAATTTTATTTGACTAACAGTCCAGTAACAATGAAATCTATTATTAGACAGTCGTTCTTAAAGATCGCCAGTGGCGCAAAGTGTAGAGCGCCCGATTTTTGCATGAATTCTCAGCTCGGGTTCCGGGTTCGAATTCAGGCACGGACGAAACTTTTTTATGTTTTTATTTTTAAATGCAATTAATTTGTTAGTATATGATCCACTAATGTTTTTTTTATTGTTTTTCAATTTAAAAAAGGTGTTGGCAGAAATCTTAGCTGCAAAATAAAGAATCGCTGTAGTCGATCTGTCTGTGTGCATATTGAAAATCTTCTAGCAAAGTAACAATGCCAGAAGCGTATGTAAATAAAATATTTATGTGAAGCGATAATAACCAGTGCTGCCAGACAGTTCAGTTTTGTCTTACAACAATGTGGGCTTTAATTTATTCATATGAATTAAACTATAAAGGAAACCAGTGTTGCCAGACAGTTTGCTTTTGCTTGTACAAACAATAAACACCGATTGACAAAGTTACACTGTCAAAAAATATATCAATTGTCAAAATTTCCAATGTCTTATTAAAAAACTTCTGATATCTTATAAAAAAACCTCTTTACGAGGTAAAAGTCTAGTGACGAAAACATTTTCATGCCCCAAAATTTCTGATATCCAATTTTGTGACGAAAAATATTAAATTTTACACATGAATTATTAAACAAAAATTTTTGTCACTGGGCACATTGCGCTTAATTTTTCATACCTAATAAATAGTATTTTTTAGCGCAGTGCCAGTGACAAACATTTTTGTTTAATAATTCATGTGTAAAATTTAATATTTTTCGTCACAAAATTGGATATCAGAAATTTTGGGGCATGAAAATGTTTTCGTCACTAGACTTTTACCTCGTAAAGAGGTTTTTTTATAAGATACACATGAACAACACATTTGACAATTGCACAATAAAACACAAATACTAAAAATCTCTTCTACTACTGTTTTTTAAATACCTTTATCAACTTTATCCATATTTAGCAATTTTTTTTATGCTTACGAAACAAACACAATTGGCTCTGAAAGTTGCAATAATTTTTCCCGCGCTTTTTCAGTTCATATGGCAACGCTCAATCAGCTGACTTTGAGTGCGTTTAAAACATAAAGGGCAGTCCCGAAAAATTTAAAAAAATTGTTTTTGCTTGCTTTGGAGTTTTTTAATTTAGGAAATAAAAAAATTTTTAAGATACTGAACAAAAGACAATTTGAATTAATGCCAAAATATCGGACTTTTTTACCATAGTGCGCTGTACAGAAAGTTTCAGTTTTAAGTTGTACATCCCTGATTCTGCAAACTTTCAGGAGCGCGTTCTGCTGTCAGAATCGATCGTCTCTAAGTGTGAAATCCCCGCAGCAAACTCCGCTATGAGTTCGCTCGTTTGCTTGAGTTTCTCATAGTGTTTGGTTGTACAAAACGCTGCTTAGAATCGTTTGCTTCGTGGTAAAAGTTCCCTGCAGCAATCTCCGCTATGAGTTCGCTCGTTTTAGTGAGTTTGTCATAGAGTTCTGCTGCACAAAACGCTGCACAGAATTGTTTCTGAGCTGTGTGAAATACATGCAGCAAACACTGCTATGAGTTCGCTCGTTTTAGTGAGTTTGACATAGCGTTCTGCTGCAGAAAACGCTGGTTGGATTTTTTCTCTGTTTCTTTGTTTGTATTAACTCTTGTAGGGTTGTCATAGGGTTTTGCGGCAGTTATTGCAGTGTACAAAAAAACTCGATCAGCTACATTTTGTATGGGTTGCAACCCTTTTTGTGTGTAGTTCTTGCAGTTTTTCTTTTGCGTTTTAGTTGAGTGTCAGCACGTGTTGCGTAAACAACATATTTGAAGCGGTAAGTTTAATATATTCATTGCGTATTTTATCATCGATATATCGATTACTTTGAGTCGGCTGTGTTTCATTTGCGCTCTGCATTCAAATTATATTTTCACTGCATTTACCTGCTTTTAAATATCTAAAAGTGTCTTTACTGCTTATCTTTGCTTATCTGTGCTCTTTTCAATTGTGCATAACTTAATCAGCTGGTGCTTTGTAAGTTTATTTACATTTATTCTTTCGTAAGCGGCGTCTGTGCTGTTTTTGTTGTTGTGCTTTGCCTATTTTCGCCTTCGGTGCTGTGTCAGTGCATTTCGCTTTTGTGTTTTGTGCTCTTAGTTCTTTCCCTCTCTATTCTGCTTTAAACTCTGTTTGTTTACCACTCAAAGTTTTTACTTTAACTCAATTTGAGTGCTTTCATATTTCTCACTCTTGCTTAAACGGTACCTTATTTAACCCAGCGAACATTATGTCGTGCTGCAATAAGTCTTGCTCATTTAAGCAACTGGCGGATTCCACTCATCTTCAATATGTTAGTTGTTGGTTGTGTGAGAATATTATGCATGCCAAGTGTGCTGGCCTTTCTGGACGCGAATGTGATAAAATCAATTCTGCTCCTAAAAAGCATGAAGGTGGCCTAAGATGGGCTTGCCCTGTGTGTTTTGGGATGCAATTTGATTTTACCAGAATGTACAATTCTGTCCGTGTTAAATTCTTAAAGCTAAATAAGGCAGCTAAGCTTCTTGCGAGTGATTTTGACTCAAGCTCTGAATTGCTAAGTCAATTCAATTTTGGGTCAACATCAAATCATTGCACTGATGTTCCGTCTGTTTCTATTTCTTCTGAACTGCGTTCTCCCAATACCAATCCACAAATTCCTTCATTAGATGTATCTTCTACTCTCTCTTTATCCCCTTCTCCCAGTAGATTTTCTAATCGCTCATCTACCCCTTCACTGGATGCATCCGCTCCCCCAGCCACTGATTTAAATACTGTTGCTGGAACTGCGGAAATTGCCTCTGGCCGTCGGAGGAGATCCTCCCGCACCTTGGCTCCCTCTGCTACAGTGATTAACATTATTCCCCCGACTCCCCCTATTCCTCCTACACTATCTGTTGTAGCACCTCGTAGACAAGTTTTCGTGTCTAGACTCTCTTCTGACACAACTTGTGAAACTGTAGCTTCCTATATAGCCAGTAAATCTTCTGCTAATGTATCCGTTACTAAATTTAACTTCTCTGTACCTCGTGAAATTTCCTCATTTAAAATCAGTGTCCCTAATGACGTGTTTCCTACCATATGTGATTCAAATTTTTGGCCGCCTCATATGATTGTTCATGAGTTTAAGCCAAAAAAGCGAACGCATCCTTCACCAATAGCTCTTGTAAATAACTTATCTCCAAATTCTACTCCAAAAAACTAGATTGTCTTACTATACAGTACCAAAATGTTAGAGGACTTCTTTCAAAACTCCAACATTTGTATTTGTGTAGCACTTCTTTCGAGTCTGACATTATCGTTTTTTCTGAAACTTGGCTAAATTCTACTATCTCCGATAGTGAAATTTTTTCAAACAATTTCGTATTATATAGAAAAGATCGGTCGATTCGTCGTGGTGGTGGTGTCCTAATTTCTATCAAATCTACTCTAAACTCAGAAGTCATAATCCTTAACTCTTCTATCGATGCTGAAATAGTTGCTGTTAAAGTAACTCTTCCTTCATCTACTCTTTTCATAACCTGTTCTTATATTCCTCCTGCTTCTGATATACAAGTCTATATACAACATATTGACTGTATCAACGAAGTATTTTCCCAAGCGCGTGACAATGATGCTGTCGTTGTGATGGGTGATTTTAACTTGCCCTCCATCGAATGGTCATTTTTCAGCAGCGCAAACTACCTTACTCCATCCTCTCAGCACGACTTTTTAGATCATTTATTAGACTTTCCTCTTTTTCAAATAAATGCTGTTACTAACAGTCTAAATAGAACCCTAGGTCTTGTTTTCATTAACGATTATCTAAATGCTTCCATCTCCAGGTCGATTCCTATATCTGTGCCTGAAGATCCTTACCATCCCACATTAGAAATTTCTCTCTTTGTTCCTAAACCTTTTAATACACCCGCACCCATATCCTCTGCGCCCCACCGCTGCTTTCGCAAAGGTAATTATATTCATCTTAATCAACTGCTTTCTGCAATTGATTGGTCCTCGGTTGACAATGCAGCTGACATTGATAGCGCTTTAAACTCATTCTATTTAATACTTAATTCCTTATTAGACATAACTATTCCCAACTCTTATCGACCATCTACTTCTTCTAAACCACCATGGTTTTCACCCAGACTCTCAAACTTAAAAAATATTAAATCTAAATGTTTTAAAAAGTTTAAGATGTCTGGTTCCAGCCTTGATCTATCTAAATACTCTATTGCTAAATCTAATTTCTTCCTTCTTAACACTCAATGTTATTCTGCTTATATTTCCCGCTGTAAAAGTCAATTTTCATATAACCCTAAATTATTTTACTCTTTTGTTAATTCTAAGCGTAAATCAACGCGTCTTCCTTCTTCTTTTTTCCTTGGTTCTGAAAAAGCAGGTAATGACTCAGCTGCTGCTGATCTATTTGCCAAATTTTTTCAATCCACCTATTCCCCTATTCTTTCTACTAATTCTTCATATCCCTATAACATTAGTTCATCTTCGATTATTTTTGCTCCCCTCATCTCCGAATCTTCCTTATTATCAGCTATTAGGTCTATTAAAGTTTCCTACTCCCCTGGACCTGATAATATCCCAAGTTGTGTATTGAGAGAATGCAGTTCTTCTTTACTTTATCCTTTACTTAAGCTCTTTAATCTTTCAATTACCACCGGGGTATTTCCATCTGTTTGGAAAGAATCTTTTATTATACCCTTGCACAAAAAAGGTGGTAAGTCTGATGTATCTAATTACAGAGGTATTGCAAAGTTGTCGGCTATTCCAAAGCTTTTTGAGAAAATTATCTCAGCAAATTTGCAACACCTCTGTAAATCTGTCATCTCCCCCTTTCAACATGGATTTATCAAGAGTCGGTCTACTACGACCAACTTGTTGGAATTTTCATGCCTTATTAATGATGCATTCCAGAGGAAAATGCAAACTGATGTCATTTATACTGATTTCAGTAAAGCATTTGACTCAGTGAATCATGATCTTTTACTTTTTAAACTTGGTTGCATTGGATTTCCTTCTCCTTTACTTTTCTGGATCTCTTCTTATTTAAAGAATAGAACACAGAAAGTTCTACTCAGATCTACCATATCTAAACCTGTTTCTGTAACTTCTGGAGTTCCTCAAGGTAGTCACCTGGGGCCCTTATTCTTTACACTTTTTATTAACGACCTTCCGTCTATTTTATTAAACTCTCGCATACTAATGTATGCTGACGATGTAAAACTTATCCTGTCTTTTAACGATCCTGCTCAGCTTGATCTACTTCAAAATGATCTAAATTCTATGCAACTTTGGTGCTTGGCTAATCATCTTCCTTTAAACTGTTCTAAGTGTATGTTCATGTCTTTTAGTCGCTTAAAACCCTTTCTTGGTTCTTATACGATTGATAATGTTCCATTACAACGTATATACACCGTTAAAGATCTGGGTGTTCTATTCGATTCTAAACTTAACTTTAATCTTCATATTTCTTCTATCATTAACGTAGCCAAGGGCGTGCTTGGATTCATAAAGCGTTGGTCGAAAGAATTTAACGATCCTTTCACTACCAAACTCCTTTATGTATCCCTTGTACGTCCTATTCTAGAATATTGCTCATGTATTTGGTCCCCTCAATATAGGAACAACGAGGTCCGTATTGAGTCGATCCAGAAGCAATTTCTTCTCTTTGCTCTACGTAGTTTAAATTGGGATCCCAATCTTCGCCTACCTTCTTATTCCAGTAGACTTTTACTTATAAACCTTCCTTCACTATCTGATCGTAGAAAAATGCTTAGTGTATTATTTATACATAATCTTATTAATGGTAACATTGATTCTTCTTTTCTTTTAAGTCGTCTTAACTTCTCTATTCCTTGTAGACCAACTAGAAACTTTCTTCCATTATCTCTTCCTATTTGCACCACTGATTATGCTTTGCACAATCCTTTTCGTGTTTTATGCACGTGTTATAATTCTCTCTTTCATGTGTTCTCTTTGGAACACACTCTGTCTTCTATTAAAATTTGTATTCTCTGTCACCTACGGTCCATCTCTGGCCAACTCTAACTTCGTGTCTTACACCTCAATTCTGTCTACTCTACTCTTATTCATATTCTTCTTTGTTCTGTTGATCTTAAATCTTCTGTCTTTTCATTTGACCTTCTATATTTTTCTACTTTCTATTTCCTATGAAATTTGCAACCAACCCTAGCTGTGAACAGGGGCATAGCTTGCCGGACCGGCTAATAAACTTCCCCCATCGGGTTGCATTTTTCATCCTTACTCTCCATTTAATTTTAAGTTTAAATTAAGTCTTATTTATTAATTCTATCTTTAATTCTTCACTTTTCCTATCCAGAATTAGGCTCTAATAACGCCACTGGCAGACCTTGGCTGTGAATAGGGGCATAGCTCGCCGGACTGGCAAATAAAACTCCCCCATCGTGTCGGTGACGTTATTAGACTAAACTTGTAAGTTCATTTAGGCTTTCTGTTCTTTATAAAAATTTCTTATATTATTGTAATATCTATTCTATATTGTACTAGGGGGCTACGCCCCCTGCTCGCTTCGCTCGCCAACCCCCAGCTCGCTTCGCTCGCAACATTGTCTTTAGTTGTCCGGTTTAACAAATTTACATAATATTCGCCCCCTGCTCGCTTCGCTCGCCAACCCGCAGCTCGCTTCGCTAGCAACATTGTATTTAGTTGCCCGTTTTAACAAATTTATATAATACTACGCCCCCTGCTCGCTTCGCTCGCCAACCCCCAGCTCGCTTCGCTCGCAACATTGTCTTTAGTTGTCCGGCTTAACAAATTTACATAATATTCGCCCCCTGCTCGCTTCGCTCGCCAACCCGCAGCTCGCTACGCTCGCAGCATTGTATTTAGTTGCCCGTTTTAACAAATTTATATAATACTAGGGGGCTACGCCCCCTGCTCGCTTCGCTCGCCAACCCCCAGCTCGCTTCGCTCGCAACATTGTCTTTAGTTGTCCGGCTTAACAAATTTACATAATATTCGCCCCCTGCTCGCTTCGCTCGCCAACCCGCAGCTCGCTACGCTCGCAGCATTGTATTTAGTTGCCCGTTTTAACAAATTTATATAATATAACATTTTTTCTTTAAAAAAAAACGGAAATATTTAGCTTCCGCTGTCCGCTGCCTTAATTTTTTTCCTTGCAATTGAACTTTGGCTAAAAAGTCGGATTTGGTGATTTAGCGGGAAAAAGCTAAATTTGGCGGGAAAAAGCTAAATTTGGCGGGAAAAAGCTAAATTAAGAGAATTTGTCAAAATTTGGCAAGAAGAGTTAATCTAAAAGTTTTGTTAGGATATCTGCGATTGCATCCGATTGTTCCTATGGCAGCTATATGATATAGTCATCCGACTTTGACCAAATTTGGTCAGAATGTAAGAGACAGCCCCAATCATACAATCTGTGAGTTTGGTTGAGATATCTTAAGAAACAAATAAGTTTTTCATACTAAAGGTTTTTTCATCGGATTGTTCCTATGGCAGCTATAAGATATAGTCATTCCACTTTCACCAAATTTGGTCAGAATGTAAGAGACAGTACCAAACATGTAATCTGTGAGTTTGGTTAAGATATCTTAAGAAACAAAAAAGTTTTTCATACTAAATGTGTTTTTCATCGGATTGTTCCTATAGCAGCTATAAGATATAGTCATTCCACTTTGACCAAATTTGGTAAGAATGTAAGAGACAGTACCAAACATGTAATCTGTGAGTTTGGTTGAGATATCTTAAGAAGCAAAAAAGTTTTTCTTACTAAATGTGTTTTTCATCGGATTGTTCCTATGGCAGCTATAAGATATAGTCATTCCACTTTCACCAAATTTGGTCAGAATGTAAGAGACAGTACCAAACATATAATCTGTGAGTTTGGTTGAGATATCTTAAGAAACAAAAAAGTTTTTCATACTAAAGGTGTTTTTGATCGGATTGTTCCTATGGCAGCTATAAGATATAGTCATTCCACTTTGACCAAATTTGGTCAGAATGTAAGAGACAGTACCAAACATGTAATCTGTGAGTTTGGTTGAGATATCTTAAGAAACAAAAAAGTTTTTCATACTAAAGGTGTTTTTGATCGGATTGTTCCTATGGCAGCTATAAGATATAGTCATTCCACTTTGACCAAATTTGGTCAGAATGTAAGAGACAGTACCAAACATATAATCTGTGAGTTTGGTTGAGATATCTTAAGAAACAAAAAAGTTTTTCATACTAAGCAATTCCGTGACCTTTGACCTTGATTTTGACCCTCTTACAGGTGGAATTTCGCAAAACGCCGTCTTATTGCACGATGAAATTATCTCATCTATGTTGTGTGCAAATTTCAGCTCTCTATCTCTTACCGTTTGGGCTACACGTTGATTCTCAGTCAGTCAGTCAGTGAGTCAGTCAGTCAGTCAGTCAGTCAGTCAGTCAGGACAAAGAATTTTATATTTATATAATATAACATTTTTTCTTTAAAAAAAAACGGAAATATTTAGCTTCCGCTGTCCGCTGCCTTAATTTTTTTCCTTGCAATTGAACTTTGGCTAAAAAGTCGGATTTGGTGATTTAGCGGGAAAAAGCTAAATTTGGCGGGAAAAAGCTAAATTTGGCGGTAAAAAGCTAAATTAAGAGAATTTGTCAAAATTTGGCAAGAAGAGTTAATCTAAAAGTTTTGTTAGGATATCTGCGATTGCATCCGATTGTTCCTATGGCAGCTATATGATATAGTCATCCGACTTTGACCAAATTTGGTCAGAATGTAAGAGACAGCCCCAATCATACAATCTGTGAGTTTGGTTGAGATATCTTAAGAAACAAATAAGTTTTTCATACTAAAGGTTTTTTCATCGGATTGTTCCTATGGCAGCTATAAGATATAGTCATTCCACTTTCACCAAATTTGGTCAGAATGTAAGAGACAGTACCAAACATGTAATCTGTGAGTTTGGTTAAGATATCTTAAGAAACAAAAAAGTTTTTCATACTAAATGTGTTTTTCATCGGATTGTTCCTATAGCAGCTATAAGATATAGTCATTCCACTTTGACCAAATTTGGTAAGAATGTAAGAGACAGTACCAAACATGTAATCTGTGAGTTTGGTTGAGATATCTTAAGAAGCAAAAAAGTTTTTCTTACTAAATGTGTTTTTCATCGGATTGTTCCTATGGCAGCTATAAGATATAGTCATTCCACTTTCACCAAATTTGGTCAGAATGTAAGAGACAGTACCAAACATATAATCTGTGAGTTTGGTTGAGATATCTTAAGAAACAAAAAAGTTTTTATACTAAAGGTCAATTAACATCCGATTGTTCCTTTGGCAGCTATATGATATAGTCACCCGACTTTGACCAAATTTAGTCAGAACGTAAAAGACAGTACCAAACATATAATCTGTGAGTTTGGTTGAGATATCTTAAGAAACAAAAAAGTTTTTCATACTAAGCAATTCCGTGACCTTTGACCCCGATTTGACCCACTTAGAGGTCGAATTTTGCAAAACGCCGTCTTATTGCACGATGAAATTATCTCACCTATGTTGTGTGAAAATTTCAGCTCTCTATCTCTTACCGTTTGGGCTGCACGTTGATTCTCAGTCAGTCAGTCAGTCAGTCAGTGAGTCAGTGAGTCAGTCAGTCAGGACAAAGAGTTTTATATATATAGATTTGTTTTAAACTTTTGGCAGCAATGTTTGCTTTAAATAAATAAATAATGTATATAAAACTCTTTGTCCTGTCTGACTCACTGACTGACTGAGAATCAACGTGTAGCCCAAATGGTAAAAGATAGAGAGCTGAAATTTTTACACAACATAGATGAGATAATTTTGCGAAATTCCACCTGTAAGAGGGTCAAAATCAAGGTCAAAGGTCACGGAATTGCTTAGTATGAAAAACTTTTTTGTTTCTTAAGATATCTCAACCAAACTCAGATATTATATGTTTGGTACTGTCTCTTACATTCTGACCAAATTTGGTCAAAGTCGGATGACTATATCATATAGCTGCCATAGGAACAATCGGATGCAAAATAACCTTTAGTATGAAAATCTTTTTTGTTTCTTAAGATATCTCAACCAAACTCACAGATTATATGTTTGGGGCTGTCTCTAACATTCTGATCAAATTTGGTCAAAGTGGAATGACTATATCATATAGCTGCCATATTAACAATCGGATGCGAAATAACATTTAGTATGAAATTATTTTTTCAATTTAACATTTAGCATGAAAAAAATAAAATACCAAAATTCAGTTTGGTTAGAATGTAGTAGACAGTCCCAAACATATAATCTGTAAGTTTAGTTTAGTAAGTTTACAAGTGGAATGTCGCAACACACACACATAAAACAAAATATGTGTGCTGCACGATCGATGATCCATGGTCCATCTCAAAACATAAAAACCATAACCCAAATAAAACAACCATTATCATTAATATTATTATTATATTATCATATTATTACATTACATTATTAATATTATAATTTGTTTTGTTAATATTATTACTTTTACAGTTTCATTATTGTTATTGTTCTAATTATAATAATAACTATTATTATATTTGTTTGTAGGGCTGGAAAAGGATTTGATTTTGGGAATGAGGTTGGGGTTGTTGTTGGGGTGGGGGTTGCGGTTGGAGCAAAGGATAAGAAGATAACAGTTTTTTTTCCATATCATTTATTTTATTACATAAATTATTTATGCTGCTTTGCATTTTTTTAATACTATTATTAATAGCTTTGAAGTTTTTTGAAATTTCAAATTCTTTTTTTGGATGCAGCTGTAGACGTTGCTGTTTCTTGCCTATAGACTGCTTCTTCTTATTATTATATTTTGACTCCTTTTGCTGCTGCTGTTTTTTCTGCTGTTGTTGCTGCAGCTCTGGGTGCTGGATTTGTTGATTGTTAACCTTTTGTTGTTGTTGTTGTAAGTGTTGTATTTGTTGATGGTGTTGTTGTGTGTGCTGTTGTTGTTGTTGCTGCTGCAGCTCTGGGTGCTGGATTTGTTGTTGAGCCTGGTAGTACTGCAGCATTTGTCGATCTGCATTTTGTTGTTGTTGTTGGGCCCAAAAGTAATAACTATTCGGAGCCCACACTGCCATCGGAGGACACGGTTGTTGTTGATATGGCATCGGCCACTGCTGTTGATGGTTTGAATCCATGTTTCCTTTAATTAAATTTTTAATTTGTCGATTTGGTTGAGTCTGTTTGCGCGGTTGTGAAAACAACATTTGAGTGCTACCAGATCTGCAACATGTAATCAACAGACATACACATAATAGCGATATTCCCTGTTACTAGGTATTAATGTTAAATCAACTGTTGTATATCTGGCAGTACTGAGGCTTTGTTTCCACAACCGCGCAAAAGACTCGACCAATTTGACTTACTTGACTTATTAAAAACAAAAAAACATACTCAAGAAAATAGCAATATGACAAATTATATTGATATAAATGGTAATAAAAAGTAAGGATAATCATAATAATAATAATAAAAACTCATGTTGCTGCTATGTTACAGATTTGATCGATCTGGCAACCCGAAAAATTTGTTATTATTGTATGTACATACATAGACATTTGACTATAACGGAACTTAGCAAAATTTCGGTGATAAACGTGACGAGTGGCTGCACAGCTAAAAATACAAGAAAATCGAACAAATAATCTAATATAGATACATGCATTTATATATGGTTTTTGTCTCAAGCTCTAATTTTGAGTAATTGTCAATTTTTTACAAACATTGGCAAGTTTAATATTAAAAACATATATTCTGAGCATTTGTATTTATGTTTGTATCGATATGTTTGTATTTGACGCGTAGTTTTCTGCGAAATAGTGAAAAAAAGTTATTTCTTCTTTTTTATTCACGTAAGTTACCTAAAAGTTTAATTTAATAGAGTCTTGGTGCAATTATTGAATTATACCGTACTCTTTGTCTGTTTTTGTACAAACTTTATGCAAATTTGGTACATTCCAAATTTGCAAACTTGGTACAATAAATATTATTAGTTTACGTATAATTATTAATTTTAGATATTTAAATTATACCATATAATATCGTTAAATTTTAAATCACTATTTTTTAAAATAGTTGATATTTTTCGATATAAATATTTATCAATAATTTTTATTATTGCTCTAAATATTTGTAGTACTTTCTGCCAAATTTATTTTTAGTGCATAAAATACAAGCCTGTTTTTATACAGACTTCATGCAAATTTGGTACATTCCAAATTTGCAAACTTGGTACAATAAATATTATTAGTTTACGTATAATTATTAATTTTAGATATTTAAATTGTACCATATAATATCGTTAAATTTTAAATCGCTATTTTTTAAAATAGTTGATATTTTTCGATATAAATATTTATCAATAATTTTTATTATTGCTCTAAGTATTTGTAGTATTCTCTGCCTAATACATTCTTAGTGCAAATACTATAGATCTGTAGTTACACAGTCTACTTATAAATTTGCAATATTTCTTAATATTGTCTAGAAAATTTTTTGTACTTTGAGTCTTATATATTTCGAGTATATAAGTAGTACAACTCTGTATTCTATAGACTAAAAGAAATTTGGAGTTCCCTTAGTTTTCTACTTAAAGTCATTATGAATACTGAATATCTAAGTATAGAGGGTGAAATGAAGCCACACTCTATAGTTCCTATCATAGGCGACGGAGCTTGCCTTTTTAGGTCTATTTCCTTTCTTTTAAATGGCACCCAAGAATGTTTTTATAATATACGCCAGGAAATAGTATGTTATGTGGTTGAGCATTGGAATGACCTACATCTACATACCTCAAACTCTGAGGGAGAAATTTTTGACAGTTCCTCAGAATATGAGATACAAATGATGCAACCTCACACATATGGTTTAGTAGCTGAGCTAATGCCAGCTGCGGAATTGTATCGCATTAATATTGAAGTTTTCAATGATTGCACATTAATGGCACGACTTGGAAGAACAGGAGATCCAATAAAAAGAATACGCTTTTCTGGCGGACTTTCTGACGGACACTATGATGCTTATATCCCATTAGAAACTTTGCATATTGCAAATTCTTCTGCTGAACAAACATCTTCTACTAAAAACAAGTGGGCGCGGCTACAGTCGAGTTTGCTCGACTGCAGGATACCCTGTGCCAGTATCCATAAAATAGAATATTGGTTGGGACCATCTCATATGCATATTCTGTCAGTTTGGTTCAGTTATCTCAGACAACAAAAAAGTTGTTCATACTAAGAGTTGATTTTCGACTGATCGTTCCTATGGCAGCTATATGATATAGTGATCCGATTTCAACCGATTTCGGTCAGGTTATAAGGGACCATCGCGGATGCATATTCTGTGAGTTTGATTCAGATAGAACAAACAACATACAAGTTTTTCATACTAAGACTTGATTTTCGACTGATGGTTGCTATGGCAGCTATATGATATAGTGGTCCGATTTCAATCAAATTTGGTCAGGATGTAAGGGACCATCCCATATGCATATTCTGCCAGTTTGGTTTACATATCTCAAACAACAAAAAAGTTTTTCATACCGAGACTTGATTTTCGACTGATCGTTCCTATGGCAGCTATATGATATAGTGGTCCGATCCAAATTTAAAAACAAACTTGATCTGCGTCCGGTATCCAGCAACCTACACACCAAATTTGAAGTCTCTAGCTGTTATAGTTTCTGAGATCGACGCGTTCAAACAGACGGACGGACAGACGGACAGACGGACGGACGGACAGACAGACGGACATGGCTCAATCGACTCGGCTGTTGATGCTGATCAAGAATATATATACTTTATATGGTCGGAGATGCTTCCTTCTGCCTGTTACATACATCACACAAATCTAATATACCCTTTTTGACCATTTTCAATGGGCACAGGGTATAAAAAACCAGTGAAAAGGCGAGCTCGAGTATCTGACAGAATAAGAAATAAGCAATTAAAGGCTTCAAAAGAAAAATTTATGGCTGAGCATCCTGAAGCGGACAGAGCTGCAGCAGCCAGATATCAGGCTGAGCATCCTGAAGTACATCAAGCTTCAGCAGCCAGATATCAGGCTGAGCATCCTGATGTGAACCAAGCTGCAGTAGCCAGATATCAGGCTGAGCATCCTGAAGTACATCAAGCTTCAGCAGCCAGATATCAGGCTGAGCATCCTGAAGTACATCAAGCTTCAGCAGCCAGATATCAGGCTGAGCATCCTGATGTGAACCAAGCTGCAGTAGCCAGATATCAGGCTGAGCATCCTGAAGTACATCAAGCTTCAGCAGCCAGATATCAGGCTGAGCATCCTGAAGTACATCAAGCTTCAGCAGCCAGATATCAGGCTAAAAATCCATCTGCAAGAAATGAAAGGCGCTTGCGTCCATGGAACATTAAGGCAAACTCCGCCTTTAATTATAATTTCGGAACGGCATATAGTACCGATAAAATGATTACATTAGGTAAAATGGATCAAAAGTTCAAATTTTGTAGTGCTTTAAAATGGAAATTAGAGGTAAAAGGTATTTGCTGCAAAGAAGGAAAAGTTCAACTTCCGCCTCTAAAAGCTTTACCTGAGCCTCTCAAAAGCCTTATAATTGGTAGTCATCACAGCCATGTCCACTTCATGAATTGTATAAGAAAGTACAATAATTGCTTTCAAATGACTTCATTTGGAAAATCGAAAATTATTAGAGAGGGAAATTATATGCCAACATTTAAAGTTCAGGGTCAAGTCTACCATTTAGTAGGAAGCCTTTGGCCATATTCTGAAGGCGAAGAAAAATTTCTTCAAATATATTTCGTTGGTGAAGATGAAAAAGAAGCCAATTTAAGGTGTAAACATAACTCTGATGTACAATTAGAATTAGTTAAGGCACTGCAATCTATGTTGCACCAGTGCAATCCTTACATCAAGGATTTCAAAACTGCTCTTCAAAAAGTGCCAAAAGATTGTAAAGATTACAAAATGGTCATCCATGCCGAAAAAAAACCAGCCGGTGCTCACAAGGGTCGCTTTAATGCACCACAAGTAAGTGAAGTGGCTTTGGTCATAGTCGGTCAACAATTTGAAAAAAGAGATATTGTAATTGAGAGTCATGATAAAAAACTGAAACACATCAGCGAATTACACCGTTCGTATGACGCTTTACAATATCCTTTACTTTTTTGTAACGGCGAGGATGGTTATGACATTGACATTCCTCAATGTGACCCTCTATCAAAAAAAGATCTCAAGAAGACTGTATCAGCACTTGGTTTTTACAGTTACAGAATAATGATACGGCAACAGGAAGTCAATCATTTGATTTATTGCCGATCTTTGTTCAGTCAATTTTTAGTTCATATGTACGCTAAAATTAAAACTGAAAGACTCAATTTTATTCGGCACAATCAAGCACAGTTAAGAGCTGATAGCTATATACATCTTAAAGATGCCATAAGCAAGGAAGATGTAAATATTGATCAACTTGGTGAGATGGTAATCTTGCCATCTACGTTCACTGGCTCAGCACGGTATATGCATGAAAAGACTCAGGATGCAATGACTTATGTTCGAAATTATGGTCGTCCTGATCTCTTTATTACATTCACCTGTAATCCAAAATGGGAAGATATAACCAATGCTTTATTGCCTGGGCAAAGATCTCAAGATCGTCATGATATTATAGCTCGAGTCTTCCATTTAAAAGTTATAGCATAAATATCCCCGACAGTTCTGTAAAGACAGTATAACGGGAAATGATGGTTATCCTCAATATCGACGAAGAGCCCCAATTGATAAAGGCCTTACTGCTAATGTTAAAGGAAACATTATTGATAATCGCTGGGTTGTACCTTACAATAGTGTGCTGTTACGAACATTTGAAGCACACATAAATGTAGAGTACTGCAGCTCTGTAAAGAGCATTAAATATGTTTGCAAATATGTAAATATGGGCAGTGACCAAGCTTCATATACTCTCGAAGATAAAAAAGATGAAGTTAAACTTTATGAGAGTGGTCGATATATAAACAGTTCAGAAGCAGTATGGAGAATTCTAACATTTCCCATACATGAACGGTTTCCGGCTATATTTCAATTAAGTGTACACTTGGAAAATGGCCAGCGTGTAACCTTTAACCCAAATAAACGCAATGAATTTGCTGAAAAGATCAACAATCCGTCTAATACGACATTAACGGGTTTTTTTGAACTTTGCAAGGTTGACCCCTTTGCAAAAACACTTTTGTATGTGGAAGTGCCGTCCTATTAAATATGGACTAACAATAAGTTTCAACGAAGGAAGCGTGGGTCAGATGTCCCTAATTTTCCTGGAGTCAAAATGGATAGCACTTTGGGTCGAGTATACACTATACACCCTAACAATAGTGAATGCTTTTACTTAAGGATTTTACTCCATGAGGTACAAGGTCCAACCTCATTCGTTGACTTAAAAACAGTTAACGGTGTTACCTATGACACTTTTCAATTAGCGTGCAAAGCTTTAGGTTTACTTGAAGATGATAAGCACTGGGACTATACCATGGCCGAAGCTGCTCTCTGCCAACACCCAAATAAGCTTCGAGAAATTTTTGCAATACTATTAGTATTTTGTCAAATATCTGATGCAGGGTCTCTGTGGGAGAGGTACAAGGAAAGTCTCTCCGAAGATATTTTACATTAAATAAAATTAACAGGAGACCCTAATATAGATTCTGCAGTTATTGATAGAATTTATAATAAGTGTCTGATTCGAGTTGAAAATATAGTATTATCAATAGGAGGCGATTGCTTAACAAAGTATGGTTTGCCTGCCCCAAATAGATCTGAAGAATCCATAAATAATATGGAATATCTCAGAGAATTAAGTTATGAACACAATGAAATTATTGTTAGTAATAACGAAAATTCACTTACTGCTGAGCAAAATGAGGTATATAAAAAAATATTGATCAGCGTTGAAGCTGAAAATGGAGAAATATTTTTTTTGGATGCTCCTGGGGGTACAGGCAAAACATTTTTATTAAATTTATTGTTGGCAAAAGTTCGACAAAATAAGAATATTGCCATAGCTGCTGCGTCTTCTTGTATTGCTGCAACATTGCTAACTGGAGGTCGGACAGCGCACTCCGCATTTAAGCTTCCATTTGATATAATGCGTGAAGAGGTTCCGCATTGCAAAATTTTTAAGCAATCCAATACGGCTATGGTCTTAAAAGATTGTAAGCTAATTGTTTGGGATGAGTGTACTATGGCTCATAAAGGTGGCTTTGAGGCACTAAATAGAACTCTACAAGACCTCCGGGATAATAACCTTTTAATGGGAGGCATCACAGTTCTCTTAGCAGGGGACTTTCGACAAACGCTTCCAGTTGTGCCCCGTGGAACAAGAGCTGATGAGATAAAATCGTGTCTAAAATCCTCAGTTTTGTGGCCCACTATTAAGAAACTAGCGCTTACGAAAAATATGCGAGTACACTTAAAAGGTGATAAAAGTGCTAATTTTTTTGCGAAATCTTTACTTAGAATCGGAGATGGTAAATTTAAAACAGTTGATGACAAAGTGACCATACCATCGTGTTTGGCAACTGTCGTACCCTCTCTTGAAGATCTAATTTCAAAAATATATCCTGATATTTTGAATATTTCTGAGAAATCATTAGATTGGTTATCTGAGCGAGCCATATTAACTGCAAGAAATGATAGAGCCGTTTCAATAAATGATTTACTTTTAAAATCATTTGATGGTCAAGAAATGACATACAAATCGATTGACTCAGTTATTAATGTTGACGATGCTGTTAATTATCCAGTCGAGTTTCTCAACAAGCAAAATCAACCAGGATTTCCATTGCATAGTCTTTCTCTAAAAGTCGGCACACCAATAATGATGATGCGAAACTTAAAACCCCCAAAACTATGCAACGGAACTAGATTGCAAATAAAAGCTCTTCATAAATATTTAATTGAAGCCATTGTTTTTACTGGTTGCGCCAAAGGGGAAACCGTACACATACCAAGAATAGCTCTAATAACGAATAACCAGCCCTTTGAGTTTAAGAGACTACAATTTCCTGTAAAAGTCTGTTTCGCTATAACAATAAATAAGTCACAGGGGCAGACATTAAAACTGGCTGGACTAGACCTAAGAGATGATTGTTTCTCTCATGGTCAATTATATGTGGCCTGCTCAAGAGTTAGTTCTGCTAGCAACTTATTTATTTTGACCCCAGATGGCAAAACAAAAAATGTGGTCTACAAGGAAGTATTACAGTAACCAAAGACCTACATCGGTTGTAGTTTATCTACTTGAAGATAAAATCCCTCAATAGTTGCAAACTATTGTAACCTTTTGAGCAGAGCTTATATAAAAAATATATGAAAATATTTTTGAAAAGCCATTAGATTGGATATCTTAGCCAACCACAATAACACTGGACTAAGTCATTGATATTAACAATGCTGGTCATTATACTATCGAAATTCTGAACAATCAGAATCTACGTGGATTATACCTATTGGGGATACCACGTTATAAAAAAATGCGCCAAATCCTTTACCTCTGTGGTAGTGTGGAAGTGAGGAGAACTTTTAAATATATATACTTTTTTTTATTTGACTAAACTTTATTAACAAAAAATAAAAAATTTTCATTTACGCGAGCGATGCGAGCTGTATACATTTTTTAAACCGGACAACAAAAGACCTTCTTTTCTATTTTGCGAGCGAAGCGAGCAGGGGGCGGAGCCCCCTAGTTTACTAATAAAGCTGTTTATAAACCACAGTTTATATATTACATTCTACCACATTCGGCAGTGATACTGTTTTGTACATACAAGCCAGGTAAGTAAAATATAAAACACATAAAATACCACATTTGAAATAAGTGTTTGTTTTTTCATTCTTTTCAGTGTTATTATATATCTAAATTAGTTTAAGTATTTGTAAGAATGTAATAGAAGAATGAAAATCAATGTTTAAATAAAATAATTAATAAAAAATATATATAAACATTTTATTTCTACTGCCGTGCAGATTTGCCGCTCCCTAGGGGTGGGATATATCAATAAGAATTCCAACCAGAATTCATACTAGAACCAGCCAGCACTCCAACTAGACTTTTAATGTAGCGAAATACACATTCAGAATAGTATGAAGCAGAACCCTGCGAAGAACTCACTAAAACGTTCGTCTTCGTAGCGGAGTCTGCCGCGCGGTTTTCTAAATTTCCTACAGAGAGTTTTGGCCACGCATGTATAAAAGCGAATGAGGGTTTTACATGAACTCGGCGCGCAGAACTGTGAGCGCGCTGCATGAATTCTGTACAGTTTTCTGCGACAAATTTACCATTGGGAAAACCCTCATTCGCTTTTATACATGCGTGGCCAAATTTCTCTGTAGGAAATTTAGAAAACCGCGCGGCAGACTCCTATTCTGTATGTGTATTTCGCTGCACGAAAAGTCTAGTTGGAGTTTTGGGTGGTTCTAGTATGAACTCTAGTTGGAATTATTATTGAAATACCCCACCCCTTCGGAGCGGCAAATCTGCACGGAAGTAGAAATAAAATGTTTATATATATTTTTAATTATTTCATTTAAACATTGATTTACATTCTTTTATTACATTCTTACAATTACTTAAACTTATTTAGATATATAATAACACTGAAAAGAAAGAAAAAACAAACACTTATTACAAATGTGGTATTTTATGTGTTTTGTATTTTACTTACCTGGCTTGTATGTACAAAACAGTATCACTGCCGAATGTGATAGAATGTAATATATATAAACTGTGGTTTTTAAAAGCTTTATTAGTAAATAATATTAAAATACGCAATAAATATATTAAACTTACAGCTTCAAATATGTTGTTTACGCAACATGTGCTGACACTGAACTAAAACGCAAAAGAAAAACTGCAAGAAATACACACAAAACGGGTTGCAACCCATACAAAATTTAGCTGATCGAGTTTTTTTGTACAATGCAATAACTGCCGCAAAACCCTATGACAACTCTACAAGAGTTAATACAAACAAAGAAACAGAGAAAAATTCCAACCAGCGTTTTCTGCAGCAGAACGCTATGTCGAACTCACTAAAACGAGCGAACTCATAGCGGAGTTTGCTGCATGTATTTCACACAGCTCAGAAAGAATTCTGTGCAGCGTTTTGTGCAGCAGAACGCTAAGACAAACTCACTAAAACGTTCGAGTTCGTAGCGGACTTTGTTGCGGGGATTTCACACTTAGAGACGATCGATTCTGACTGCAGAACGCGCTCCTGAAAGTTGGCAGAAAAGTTCAAATTTTGTAGTGCTTTAAAATGGAAATTAGAGGTAAAAGGTATTTGCTGCAAAGAAGGAAAAGTTCAACTTCCGCCTCTAAAAGCTTTACCTGAGCCTCTCAAAAGCCTTATAATTGGTAGTCATCACAGCCATGTCCACTTCATGAATTGTATAAGAAAGTACAATAATTGCTTTCAAATGACTTCATTTGGAAAAACGAAAATTATTAGAGAGGGAAATTATATGCCAACATTTAAAGTTCAGGGTCAAGTCTACCATTTAGTAGGAAGCCTTTGGCCATATTCTGAAGGCGAAGAAACATTTCTTCAAATATATTTCGTTGGTGAAGATGAAAAAGAAGCCAATTTAAGGTGTAAACATAACTCTGATGTACAATTAGAATTAGTTAAGGCACTGCAATCTATGTTGCACCAGTGCAATCCTTACATCAAGGATTTCAAAACTGCTCTTCAAAAAGTGCCAAAAGATTGTAAAGATTACAAAATGGTCATCCATGCCGAAAAAAAACCAGCCGGTGCTCAAAAGGGTCGCTTTAATGCACCACAAGTAAGTGAAGTGGCTTTGGTCATAGTCGGTCAACAATTTGAAAAAAGAGATATTGTAATTGAGAGTCATGATAAAAAACTGAAACACATCAGCGAATTACACCGTTCGTATGACGCTTTACAATATCCTTTACTTTTTTGTAACGGCGAGGATGGTTATGACATTGACATTCCTCAATGTGACCCTCTATCAAAAAAAGATCTCAAGAAGACTGTATCAGCACTTGGTTTTTACAGTTACAGAATAATGATACGGCAACAGGAAGTCAATCATTTGATTTATTGCCGATCTTTGTTCAGTCAATTTTTAGTTCATATGTACGCTAAAATTAAAACTGAAAGACTCAATTTTATTCGGCACAATCAAGCACAGTTAAGAGCTGATAGCTATATACATCTTAAAGATGCCATAAGCAAGGAAGATGTAAATATTGATCAACTTGGTGAGATGGTAATCTTACCATCTACGTTCACTGGCTCAGCACGGTATATGCATGAAAAGACTCAGGATGCAATGACTTATGTTCGAAATTATGGTCGTCCTGATCTCTTTATTACATTCACCTGTAATCCAAAATGGGAAGATATAACCAATGCTTTATTGCCTGGGCAAAGATCTCAAGATCGTCATGATATTATAGCTCGAGTCTTCCATTTAAAAGTTATAGCATAAATATCCCCGACAGTTCTGTAAAGACAGTATAACGGGAAATGATGGTTATCCTCAATATCGACGAAGAGCCCCAATTGATAAAGGCCTTACTGCTAATGTTAAAGGAAACATTATTGATAATCGCTGGGTTGTACCTTACAATAGTGTGCTGTTACGAACATTTGAAGCACACATAAATGTAGAGTACTGCAGCTCTGTAAAGGGCATTAAATATGTTTGCAAATATGTAAATATGGGCAGTGACCAAGCTTCATATACTCTCGAAGATAAAAAAGATGAAGTTAAACTTTATGAGAGTGGTCGATATATAAACAGTTCAGAAGCAGTATGGAGAATTCTAACATTTCCCATACATGAACGGTTTCCGGCTATCTTTCAATTAAGTGTACACTTGGAAAATGGC
This sequence comes from Drosophila limbata, assembly GCA_963924055.1. NCBI lineage: Eukaryota > Metazoa > Arthropoda > Insecta > Diptera > Drosophilidae > Drosophila > Drosophila limbata. The sequence goes on from CAWUOW010000303.1 coordinate 184,995, forward strand.
CAGCGTGTAACCTTTAACCCAAATAAACGCAATGAATTTGCTGAAAAGATCAACAATCCGTCTAATACGACATTAACGGGTTTTTTTGAACTTTGCAAGGTTGACCCCTTTGCAAAAACACTTTTGTATGTGGAAGTGCCGTCCTATTAAATATGAACTAACAATAAGTTTCAACGAAGGAAGCGTGGGTCAGATGTCCCTAATTTTCCTGGAGTCAAAATGGATAGCACTTTGGGTCGAGTATACACTATACACCCTAACAATAGTGAATGCTTTTACTTAAGGATTTTACTCCATGAGGTACAAGGTCCAACCTCATTCGTTGACTTAAAAACAGTTAACGGTGTTACCTATGACACTTTTCAATTAGCGTGCAAAGCTTTAGGTTTACTTGAAGATGATAAGCACTGGGACTATACCATGGCCGAAGCTGCTCTCTGCCAACACCCAAATAAGCTTCGAGAAATTTTTGCAATACTATTAGTATTTTGTCAAATATCTGATGCAGGGTCTCTGTGGGAGAGGTACAAGGAAAGTCTCTCCGAAGATATTTTACATTAAATAAAATTAACAGGAGACCCTAATATAGATTCTGCAGTTATTGATAGAATTTATAATAAGTGTCTGATTCGAGTTGAAAATATAGTATTATCAATAGGAGGCGATTGCTTAACAAAGTATGGTTTGCCTGCCCCAAATAGATCTGAAGAATCCATAAATAATATGGAATATCTCAGAGAAATAAGTTATGAACACAATGAAATTATTGTTAGTAATAACGAAAATTCACTTACTGCTGAGCAAAATGAGGTATATAAAAAAATATTGATCAGCGTTGAAGCTGAAAATGGAGAAATATTTTTTTTGGATGCTCCTGGGGGTACAGGCAAAACATTTTTATTAAATTTATTGTTGGCAAAAGTTCGACAAAATAAGAATATTGCCATAGCTGCTGCGTCTTCTTGTATTGCTGCAACATTGCTAACTGGAGGTCGGACAGCGCACTCCGCATTTAAGCTTCCATTTGATATAATGCGTGAAGAGGTTCCGCATTGCAAAATTTCTAAGCAATCCAATACGGCTATGGTCTTAAAAGATTGTAAGCTAATTGTTTGGGATGAGTGTACTATGGCTCATAAAGGTGGCTTTGAGGCACTAAATAGAACTCTACAAGACCTTCGGGATAATAACCTTTTAATGGGAGGCATCACAGTTCTCTTAGCAGGGGACTTTCGACAAACGCTTCCAGTTGTGCCCCGTGGAACAAGAGCTGATGAGATAAAATCGTGTCTAAAATCCTCAGTTTTGTGGCCCACTATTAAGAAACTAGCGCTTACGAAAAATATGCGAGTACACTTAAAAGGTGATAAAAGTGCTAATTTTTTTGCGAAATCTTTACTTAGAATCGGAGATGGTAAATTTAAAACAGTTGATGACAAAGTGACCATACCATCGTGTTTGGCAACTGTCGTACCCTCTCTTGAAGATCTAATTTCAAAAATATATCCTGATATTTTGAATATTTCTGAGAAATCATTAGATTGGTTATCTGAGCGAGCCATATTAACTGCAAGAAATGATAGAGCCGTTTCAATAAATGATTTACTTTTAAAATCATTTGATGGTCAAGAAATGACATACAAATCGATTGACTCAGTTATTAATGTTGACGATGCTGTTAATTATCCAGTCGAGTTTCTCAACAAGCAAAATCAACCAGGATTTCCATTGCATAGTCTTTCTCTAAAAGTCGGCACACCAATAATGATGATGCGAAACTTAAAACCCCCAAAACTATGCAACGGAACTAGATTGCAAATAAAAGCTCTTCATAAATATTTAATTGAAGCCATTGTTTTTACTGGTTGCGCCAAAGGGGAAACCGTACACATACCAAGAATAGCTCTAATAACGAATAACCAGCCCTTTGAGTTTAAGAGACTACAATTTCCTGTAAAAGTCTGTTTCGCTATAACAATAAATAAGTCACAGGGGCAGACATTAAAACTGGCTGGACTAGACCTAAGAGATGATTGTTTCTCTCATGGTCAATTATATGTGGCCTGCTCAAGAGTTAGTTCTGCTAGCAACTTATTTATTTTGACCCCAGATGGCAAAACAAAAAATGTGGTCTACAAGGAAGTATTACAGTAACCAAAGACCTACATCGGTTGTAGTTTATCTACTTGAAGATAAAATCCCTCAATAGTTGCAAACTATTGTAACCTTTTGAGCAGAGCTTATATAAAAAAATATATGAAAATATTTTTGAAAAGCCATTAGATTGGATATCTTAGCCAACCACAATAACACTGGACTAAGTCATTGATATTAACAATGCTGGTCATTATACTATCGAAATTCTGAACAATCAGAATCTACGTGGATTATACCTATTGGGGATACCACGTTATAAAAAAATGCGCCAAATCCTTTACCTCTGTGGTGGTGTGGAAGTGAGGAGAACTTTTAAATATATATACTTTTTTTTATTTGACTAAACTTTATTAACAAAAAATAAAAAATTTTCATTTACGCGAGCGATGCGAGCTGTATACATTTTTTAAACCGGACAACAAAAGACCTTCTTTTCTATTTTGCGAGCGAAGCGAGCAGGGGGCGGAGCCCCCTAGTTTACTAATAAAGCTGTTTATAAACCACAGTTTATATATTACATTCTACCACATTCGGCAGTGATACTGTTTTGTACATACAAGCCAGGTAAGTAAAATATAAAACACATAAAATACCACATTTGAAATAAGTGTTTGTTTTTTCATTCTTTTCAGTGTTATTATATATCTAAATTAGTTTAAGTATTTGTAAGAATGTAATAGAAGAATGAAAATCAATGTTTAAATAAAATAATTAATAAAAACAAGTGGGAAAGGCTATAGTCGAGCTCCCGACTATAGGATACCCGTTACTTACCTAAATAAATTTAACTTTTTTTTTATTGCATGCTTTTAGGCACTTTTATTGCTCAAAAGCTTTAATCAGACAGTACCACCTTTCTGTTTGTCCGATCTTGTTGGGATTTAGTAGGATGATAGGTAAAAACAATAGCTAACGTTCACCGTTTAAAAAAACCTAATATCTTAAAAACTGTGCGTGTGGTGGATTTTCGCGATTTACGGAGGCGGAAAGGGGCGTGGCAAAATTTTGAAACAAACTTGACCTGCGCACAGTGGGCCAAACGGGCAATCTAGCGGGATATAAGTCGAATTTCAATTTTTTAATATTCGGTTTTTTTTTTATTTCTTTTGATTGACAACTCTTGTCAAAGCTTAGAAAAGCTTTTGCATGAGCTTTCCGGTGCATTCCTGATCGGATATGAGCTTTTAAAGTGAATATATGTTTAGCACGTGGCCTGTCAATATTTGACTGCATTTTTAGTCTCTGTTGGTTGAGCCAAATTGCAAGCCTATTGTCAATTTCTTGAACCAATATCTTTTTTTCTTAATCAGATAAGGTATGTACTAAATAAAAATAATATGTTTGTGACCCGTCTTTTTATGTGTAGCAAAAAAAATGTGGTAGAAGTATGCCTTTTTAGTATACATGTTTTTATAGCGTATGCTGTCAACTTTGGGCTAAAACTAGCGTGCTCCAATCGGATCCGAGCTAATTTTAGCATATATGTAAAGTATGAGTCCTTGTGGTGTAAAAATTTCCAAAATGTTAACCAACTACGACCAACTCTTAAGTCTGTTGCCCTTTTTAGGTGGAATGTCAGTCTCGAAGCGCTCACTTTACATCATTTGGCTTAACGAAAAAGTGGCCAAAAATAAAATGTTAGCCATCAAGGAATTTGTATTTGGTACATTTTATAAAAATATAAAATTAACTAAAAATGACCTAGATGAAAAAAACAAAAAGTTGAAAGCTTTCGTGGCCCATCTTACAGAAAAATGGAAGGCATGCAGATATAATAGAAACTTTTTTGAGAAAAAAAATCAAAAATGGCTTGACATGCCTCTTTTTAAAAAAAAAAGGTTGGACATGGGCCGTCCCATAAAAAATTTTGGGGACCTCTGCCCTAAGACACAGGTCCGAAAAGTGTCCAGTATTGTTCAACAAGCAAGTTGTGAAGAGTTGATGGTGGCAACAAGCTCCAGCTTATACAAATCTGGACTGCGAAGCGCATCAAAAATTGTTGATTCATTAAATAAAGATGAGACAGCCGGACAAAAAATTAAAAGGTCGCTGGAGACTCAAGTCAAGCTGCCAATTCCTTACTCACCTGAAGAGGCACTAGCTCTGTATATAGATGTCGGTCACACAAAACATACATACAAGCTAACACGATGCAGTGCTAAGGAAAGAAATGCAGATATATATCCCAGTTACCACAAGCTGCATTCCGCGAAGGTTATGTGCTATCCAAAGGAATTGAAGATTACAGATTATTCCGCTGAAATAACACTGCAGAGCTTAGTAGATCATACTGTTAGCCGAATCATCCAAGCACAATCGCAAGTTTTTCAAAATGAAATTTCAGTCAACAACAACAAAAGCTTAACTGCAATACATAAATGGGGCTGCGATGGAAGCAGTGGACACGCAACCTATCGTCAAAAGTTTCAAGATGGTGAAACTAGTATGGCCGATCAGCACCTGTTTGCAGTTTGCCTTGTTCCTTTACAAGTACAGCTTGGAACGAAAATCTTGTGGAAAAACACACGACCTTCATCAACTCGTTATTGTCGGCCCATAAAACTAATTTGCCAAAAAGAATCGACTGAATTAATTCGTGCAGAGACTGATAGTATAAATAGACAAATACTTTCAATTAAGCCAACAATTTTAAACTCACTAGCAGTTGACCATGTTTTTCACTGTACCATGCTGGATGGCAAAACATTTAGCGTCCTTGCAGAAGCCTCTACACAGACATGTGGAATTTGTAGAGCTGTGCCAAAAAATATGAACAATTTAAGTTTGGTGCAAAGTTATTCAGTTGATGTTGACCTTTTTAAATATGGCCTATCAACTCTCCATGCATGGATACGATTTTTTGAATGTATATTGCACATAGCGTACAGACTTTCAATAAAAAAATGGCAAGTTCGCGGGGAAGATAAGCTGCAAGTCGAAGAAAGAAAATCAGAAATTCAATTGCAGTTGAGAAAACATATGGGCTTATTGGTGGATATTCCCATAGCTGGTAGTGGCAATACTAACAATGGAAATACTGCCAGACGTTTTTTTAGCCAACCAGATTTGGTAGCCCGCATTACAGGAGTTTGTGAAACACTAATTTACAAGTTTAGTGTAATTTTACGTGTTTTGGCTAGCGGATATGAAGTCAATACAGATGCATTCCGCTCATATGCCCTAGAAACAGCTGAAATATTCATCGACACATATCCTTGGTATTACATGCCGTCCTCTGTGCACAAAATATTAATACATGGTGCAGACATTATATCCCATGTAGGACTACCTATTGGCATGATGTCAGAAGAAGCCCTTGAAGCGAGGAATAAGGAATTCCGGAATTTCCGTCAACACCATTCCCGTAAAGATAAAAGAAGCAATACGATGGAGGATGTCATTAATGGATTACTTATATCTTCAGATCCGCTTATAACATATTTATCAAAAGCTTCGAATATTTTTAAAAAAGATGTAAATTTAGATAGAGTCGTAGCTGGGTTGCTCACTAATTTCGAAAAAAATTCGTTTGATTCAGATTCATCGGATTCTGATTAATAAGTTTGGTTTATTTTACTTTTATTCTCACGATTTGTTTTCATATTCTTTAAATAAATAACTCAAAATTGTAAAATGTTTAGAGTTCAAAAATGTGTATTAATCAGTTGTATGGGAGGTATGAGAAATGTTTGACCTAGAAAATTTAAATTTAGAGAGTACGTGAAGAGTGCACTGAAATCCTTAAGTATAAATTTTCATTGAAATATCTCTTCATTTACTCGAGTTATTAATAAAATTCCGCTAGATTGCCCGTTTGGCCCACTGTGCTGCGTGGGGTTTATAGAAATCTGTGTGCCAAATTTGGTTGCTCTAGCTCTTATAGTCTCTGAGATCTAGGCGCTCACACGGACGGACAGACGGACGGACGGACGGACGGACGGACGGACGGACGGACGGACAGACGGACAGACGGACATGGCTATATCGACTCGGCTGTTGATGCTGGTCAAGAATATATATACTTTATAGGGTCGGAGATGCTTCCTTCTCCCTGTTACATACATTGCAACGAATACAATATCCCCTTTTACTTATTTTTAATAAGTAACGGGTATAAATATATATAAACATTTTATTTCTACTGCCGTGCAGATTTGCCGCTCCCTAGGGGTGGGATATATCAATAAGAATTCCAACCAGAATTCATACTAGAACCAGTCCAACTAGACTTTTAATGTAGCGAAATACACATTCAGAATAGTATGAAGCAGAACCCTGCGAAGAACTCACTAAAACGTTCGACTTCGTAGCGGAGTCTGCCGCGCGGTTTTCTAAATTTCCTACAGAGAGTTTTGGCCACGCATGTATAAAAGCGAATGAGGGTTTTACATGAACTCGGCGCGCAGAACTGTGAGCGCGCTGCATGAATTCTGTACAGTTTTCTGCGACAAATTTACCATTGGGAAAACCCTCATTCGCTTTTATACATGCGTGGCCAAATTTCTCTGTAGGAAATTTAGAAAACCGCGCGGCAGACTCCTATTCTGTATGTGTATTTCGCTGCACGAGTAGTTGGAGTTTTGGGTGGTTCTAGTATGAACTCTAGTTGGAATTATTATTGAAATACCCCACCCCTTCGGAGCGGCAAATCTGCACGGAAGTAGAAATAAAATGTTTATATATATTTTTAATTATTTCATTTAAACATTGATTTACATTCTTTTATTACATTCTTACAATTACTTAAACTTATTTAGATATATAATAACACTGAAAAGAAAGAAAAAACAAACACTTATTACAAATGTGGTATTTTATGTGTTTTGTATTTTACTTACCTGGCTTGTATGTACAAAACAGTATCACTGCCGAATGTGATAGAATGTAATATATATAAACTGTGGTTTTTAAAAGCTTTATTAGTAAATAATATTAAAATACGCAATAAATATATTAAACTTACAGCTTCAAATATGTTGTTTACGCAACATGTGCTGACACTGAACTAAAACGCAAAAGAAAAACTGCAAGAAATACACACAAAACGGGTTGCAACCCATACAAAATTTAGCTGATCGAGTTTTTTTGTACAATGCAATAACTGCCGCAAAACCCTATGACAACTCTACAAGAGTTAATACAAACAAAGAAACAGAGAAAAATTCCAACCAGCGTTTTCTGCAGCAGAACGCTATGTCGAACTCACTAAAACGAGCGAACTCATAGCGGAGTTTGCTGCATGTATTTCACACAGCTCAGAAAGAATTCTGTGCAGCGTTTTGTGCAGCAGAACGCTAAGACAAACTCACTAAAACGTTCGAGTTCGTAGCGGACTTTGTTGCGGGGATTTCACACTTAGAGACGATCGATTCTGACTGCAGAACGCGCTCCTGAAAGTTGGCAGAATCGGGGATGTGCAACTTAAAACTGAAACTTTCTGTATAGCGGCCGTACAGAATTCGTTCACCACATGCCTGTATTCCCGGCTGGGTAAGAACATACACTGTTGCAAGCAAGTCGAGGAGAGCATCACACGTAAGTAAATGAAACGTATAACCAATTAAACACCAAATTTTTTTTAATTATTTCATTTTCTTAGTATCAACTTGTAGGAAGCTGTTCAAAATAAAAAGTACAAAGATTGGCAAATCTTCCAGCAATAAGGTAAAAATTAATCAATTTAATGCTATTGCAACAATCAATTAATTCATTCTAAATTTCAGATTAAGCCCTTCTAGTAAATGCTGTGGCCAAGAGGAATATGATAATATTTAAAATATTTTTAAGCTTATTTTTAAGTTAACTACAATAAAGTTTAAAATAAATGCATTAAAATAAAAAATTAAACAACAATTTTGTGTGTATAAATTTTGCCGCTGATTCGGCACAATTTTCCAATGGCCTACAACAAGGGAAATTCAGGGCAAAAATTCCCACCCCTGAAAAGACGATATAAAAATTCCATACACCTTCAGCGGTGGCGGCCTGAAACCTTGGCGGAAGCTTCCGCCAAATCTTCCGCCAGCGTATACCAAATTACCCCGGCCACGCTAATGTAAAAGCGAATTAGAACTTTACATAAAGTGGCTGCACAGCTCCCCTGAACTTTCAGCTAGCATTCTTAATGTTTTTCGCTACAAAAGGGCCACTGGGTACTTACAAACACACACAACAATAGACAATGACAAGAGAACGAGAACGAGAGCGCGAGCGCGAACCGAAACACAACGGAATTTAGCCACAGAGAATGAACGGAATACGGAACACCGCGACCAACATGTATGCATGCTGCATGCCACTCAGCAGACTGCCGATTTGACTCTGGAGTGAAATGGTGGATCCATGTTTCATCCATTGTGATGTACTGACGTAAAAACTCCGACTTATTGCGCGTAAACACGTCCAAACAGCTCTTTGATTCATCGATTCGTTGTTGTTTTTGTTCCGGTGTGAGCAAACGCTGCACCCATTTGGAAAACACCTTTTTCATACCCAAATGTTCGTGTATTATGGTGTGTACACTGCACATTGGGCGGAATTGCCCGTTTTTTGGCAAAAAATCTAATCTTAAAGCTAGAAACTTGAAACTTGGAGAAATTCCTATTCATATTATTTGTGAATTTTGAATTTTTTTTTTGCGCTGCGACCACGCCTTCCCACCCGCCCACATAATAGTGCTGCAAAACGTAATTTTATGTTCATCATTTTTTCTTTAAAGTTTATATGTGACTAGGGGGCTACGCCCCCTGCTCGCTTCGCTCGCCAACCCCCAGCTCGCTTCGCTCGCAACATTGTCTTTAGTTATCCGGTTTAACAAATTTACATAATATTCGCCCCCTGCTCGCTTCGCTCGCCAACCCGCAGCTCGCTGCTCTCGCAACATTGTATTTAGTTGCCCGTTTTAACAAATTTATATAATATAGCATTTGTTTTAAAAAAAACCGGAAATATTTAGCTTCCGCTGTCCGCTGCGTTAATTTTTTTTCCTTGCAATTGAACTTTGGCTAAAAAGTCGGATTTTGTGATTTGGCGGGAAAAAGCTAAATTTGGCGGGAAAAAGCTAAATTTAGCGGGAAAAGCTAAATTAAGAGAATTAGTCCAAATTTGACACGAAGAGTTAATCTGGGAGTTTTGTTAGGATATCTCCGATTGCATCCGATTGTTTCTATGGCAGCTATATGATATAGTCATCCGACTTTGACCAAATTTGGTCAGAATGTAAGAGACAGCCCCAATCATACAATCTGTGAGTTTGGTTGAGATATCTTAAGAAACAAATAAGTTTTTCATACAAAATGTTATTTTGCATCCGATTGTTCCTATGGCAGCTATATGATATAGTCATCCGACTTTGACCAAATTTGGTCAGAATGTAAGAGACAGCCCCAATCATACAATCTGTGAGTTTGGTTGAGATATCTTAAGAAACAAATAAGTTTTTCATACTAAAGTTGTTTTTCATCGGATTGAAACACCTTTAGATAAGATATAGTTATTCCACTTTGACCAAATTTGTCAGAATGTAAGAGACAGTACCAAACATGTAATCTGTGAGTTTGGTTTTGATATCTTAAGAAACAAAAAAGTTTTTCATACTAAAGGTGTTTTTCATCGGATTGTTCCTATGGCAGCTATAAGATATAGTCATTCCACTTTGACCAAATTTGGTCAGAATGTAAGAGACAGTACCAAACATATAATCTGTGAGTTTGGTTGAGATATCTTAAGAAACAAAAAAGTTTTTCATACTAAGCAATTCCGTGACTTTTGACCTTGATTTTGACCCTCTTACAGGTGGAATTTCGCAAAACGCCGTCTTATTGCACGATGAAATTATCTCATCTATGTTGTGTGCAAATTTCAGCTCTCTATCTTTTACCGTTTGGGCTGCACGTTGATTCTCAGTGAGTCAGTCAGTGAGTCAGGACAAAGAGTTTTATATATATAGATAAAGATAATTAATTATTAACAATGCATTGTTGGAAACAAAAGTTATATTTAAATTAAGTTATATTTATACCCTGTGCCCATTGAAAATGGTCAAAAAGGGTATATTAGATTTGTGTGATGTATGTAACAGGCAGAAGGAAGCATCTCCGACCATATAAAGTATATATATTCTTGATCAGCATCAACAGCCGAGTCGATTGAGCCATGTCCGTCTGTCTGTCCGTCTGTTTGAACGCGTCGATCTCAGAAACTATAATAGCTAGAGACTTCAAATTTGGCATGTAGCTTGCTGAATACCGGACGCAGGTCAAGTTTGTTTTTAAATTTGGATCGGACCACTATATCATATAGCTGCCATAGGAACGATCAGTCAAAAATCAAGTCTCGGTATGAAAAACTTTTTGTTGTTTGAGATATGTGAACCAAACTGACAGAATATGCATATGGGAAGGTCGCATACATCCTGACCAAATTTGATTAAAATCGGACCACTATATCATATAGCTGCCATATCAACCATCAGTCGAAAATCAAGTCTTAGTATGAAAAACTTGTTTGTTGTTTGATCCTTCTAAATCAAACTCACAGAATATGCATACGCGATGGTCCCTTATAACCTGACCAAAATTGGTTGAAATCGGATCACTATATCATATAGCTGCCATAGGAACGATCAGTCGAAAATCAAGTCTTAGTATGAACAACTTTTTTGTTGTTTGAGATAACTGAACCAAACTGACAGAATATGCATATGAGATGGTCCCTTATAACCTGACCGAAATTGGTTGAAATCGGATCACTATATCATATAGCTGCCATAGGAACGATCAGTCGAAAATCAAGTCTTAGTATGAACAACTTTTTTGTTGTTTGAGATAACTGAACCAAACTGACAGAATATGCATATGAGATGGTCCCAACCAATATTCTATATTATGGATACTGGCACAGGGTATCCTCCAGTCGAGCAAACTCGACTGTAGCCGCGCCCACTTGTTTTAAGTTGTATAACATTCATATTTGTTAAACTCGTCTTCATCTCCATATGTCTGGTCTGCAACTTCAAATGCTGGCAACTTTAAAAGTGCAATAACTTCTTTTGGCAGTTTGTGTGCTTTTGAAGTCTTTTTTGAAGCGATGCTCGATAAATAAGGATCAGAAGAATCTAAAGTACGTTGAAATACGTCTGTTAAGTTGTTGATTCGGCTATTTTTTCTGGCGTGTAATATTCTATCACGCTTATAGTATTTGTTGCGAGCCTCAGATGCGTTTCACCTAAGCAACCAACAGGAAGTACAGATGACTCAATAATCTGTGCACCGTGAACTAAAATTTTGTGGACCGTAGCGGTCATTGGGTACCACGGATATTTCTTTAAATGCAAACTAAGCGTCTCTTTACAAAATTTTTGGAATTTAATCGAGCAAATTTCAAATTCGCATGATATAACTATTAAAATTATGTATAGTTTATTTAAAAGCTCTTCATCGATTTCCAATATAGAGGCAAAAAGTGAGACGTTTGAAAATGCCCTTCGCGTTTCCAGAACCATTCTGGCTTGGTTTGTTTATTTGTAACCCCATTTCAGACCAAAGTTTTCTTTCAATGTCCTCTTTGCGTTTCAGCATTGTGTCTTTGTCAGATTTCTTACTGATTCGCCATTTCTGAAGACCGACTCGATATGAAATATTCAGAACGAACTCCAAAATCCGAATCCATGCGCGGAGAGGACTTATTCCGTACTGTAAAGTATTCGGTTTGGGCTTGAACTTTTGACTGTTGACGTCCGCTTCTTTCAAAAAGTCCTTTGGGCTAGCACCGCAAATTGGACACGATTGTGTTGATTTAGTGCCTGTGAAAGTATTTAACACCTTTCTATCAATGAGCGTCATGTGTAAGTCGAAGACAACTTCAACAATCCTTTGGTCCGTCTCATAAAAAAATGGATTAAGGTGCTTTATTTGAGCATCTAAATGTGCTTTTCTATTCAAAATATGATCCCGACTTTCTTTGGTGAACTCTATTTTTAGAGGCCTGCAAAATTTGATGAATTGTGGGTACTGGTTTCTCCAAATAGTTCGCCCATGCTGATCCACCATATGGAGTGGAATTATTGTTGTAACGAACAAAGATTGATCCAGGCTTTTTGGTTCGGGTTCATTAAATTTTTTTTTATAAACGCTCTGGCCGGTTGAACCGTCAAAACCATAACTTACTGTTAGCTTTAATTTGTTTGTATCGATAAATTGTTCAATTACTGGCTTTTGATACAACAATATCCGAGATGCAGTATGGTCAAGTAAGTTTTGCAGAGGCACTTCGGCAACAGTTTCTGAGACGCTTACATTTATAGGCCGGCACTTTTCCTTAGCCTCCTTCACCTTATCGTAACTCGGATATATATTGGAATTCTTTTCGATATTCTTTAAGCGTATGTTAATATATTGCTGCTTGGAAAACGAATTTTCTATAATAAATGCTAAGGCCTCATCAGGTGATAATGGTAATGGTTCTATCAATAAAAGCTGTTCCCTTAATTTTGGAGTATCAGAAGAATTTAATGTTGCATTTAGAATATGTAAAGTATCTGTATCATTTGTCTTCTTAGCAGACAAAGCCGCCGCACGAATAAGGAGATCAGTTGAATTTTCTTTTGAAAGTTCGGAAACCATTTTTCTTTTTATACGTGAACTTCCTTCGTCATAAGATACATGAGGCCTCCCAAGTTTATTGCCATTATTATCCTTTTTTGAATAAAATGTTATATTTGATGCAAGCCAGCTAACATTTTGTTCTTTAAACCGTCGAATATTTTGCGAATATTTATTCAGCCGTCTCTTGACATCAGCAAGCAAATTCTTTATTTTAATTTTAATGTCCATCAAAGCATTTTCTGGTAGAGACTTTTTAAATTTTTTTGCGCAAACCCAGTCAAAAGTGGCGTTGATGTTGCGACGCTTTTTGAACCAAACTTCCAGCAAATCGCCACGACGAATAGCAACCACACCTATTGGAATATATCCAAAAACCGCAAATTTCCGCTTATGATTTAAACTCTACATAAATATATACACAATAACGCATACCACATAAGCACTTTTTATAATCCACGTTCATCTTGCTAGATATACTCCACGAAACACAACTATATTGAGGTTAGATTCGACAAAAATTATGGTTTAATAATAACATTGAAAACATAACGAAACAAAAGCACATATAATTAAACACATATATAACTCTTATCTACATAACTTGGTGATCATTTTCCATTTTAAACTATTTAGATTCTTCAAACCGTTTAAAAATGGGAAAATGTCAAACAATAATAAAATTTTCAAATTGGACCACATGCAGACACCGCGTGGCACAAACAGCTGAGTTTGAAGGGCTGGTGTTAAACGAGGGTTGCATAATAAAATTTAAATTTATTGTTTTCGATGAGGAGGGACAATTACTTACTGGAAAAAATATTATAACCATAAAAATATTATAAAATAGAATTTATACTTTTTGCCAAAAAACGGGCGATTCCGCCCAATGTGCATTCCGAGCTAATTGATGTTTGGAGCAATAACAAATCAGAAGAGGCAATTGCACAGTATATATTGGACAAATTATCTCCAAAACATTTAAACGAAAGAGTTAATAATTCCATTTCACAAAAAGTAAAAGCATTTACTAATTATATAAAAAAGCATTGGCCAAGTTGCAATAGAAGTTTGGTAAGATTCAAAATTAAGCATGAAAAATGGGTTAATTCAAGTCTTGTTATCGAAATTGAAGAATATCCTAAGAGCGGAAATAATGCTGGTCCACCAAAAATGGAATATGAAAACGCTGGTGCAAGACTAAAACGAAAATTAGCGGCGGAGAAAACTAATTGCTACGGAACCTACGAAAATGTCTCCAGACAAAGGGCTAGCATTTTTGATTGAAAATGGACTGTCAAAAAGTCAGTATATCAGTATACGTCAGAGCCATGGATGGTTCGGATCCCCTTTAATCAAAAGCCTAAAAGAACGACAAAAAAACATTAAAATAAAAAAATTACCAACGGAAGTTATAGAATTACTACAATCACCCCAAATACATACTGCTGCAGAAATAAATAATAATGTTGAGGACTCAGGACAGGACTCTTCGGACGAAGAAACTGTTGAGCAGGATAACCTTGGTCTAGACGAAATTGTTTTAGAAGAAGAATAAATAGTATGAAAAATATATAAGCAATTTATAATAAACTAGGGGGCTACGCCCCCTGCTCGCTTCGCTCGCCAACCCCCAGCTCGCTTCGCTCGCAACATTGTCTTTAGTTGTCCGGCTTAACAAATTTACATAATATTCGCCCCCTGCTCGCTTCGCTCGCCAACCCGCAGCTCGCTACGCTCGCAGCATTGTATTTAGTTGCCCGTTTTAACAAATTTATATAATATAACATTTTTTCTTTAAAAAAAAAACGGAAATATTTAGCTTCCGCTGTCCGCTGCCTTAATTTCTTTCCTTGCAATTGAACTTTGGCTAAAAAGTCGGATTTGGTGATTTAGCGGGAAAAAGCTAAATTTGGCGGGAAAAAGCTAAATTTGGCGGGAAAAAGCTAAATTAAGCGAATTAGTCAAAATTTGGCAAGAAGAGTTAATCTAAAAGTTTTGTTAGGATATCTCCGATTGCATCCGATTGTTCCTATGGCAGCTATATGATATAGTCATCCGACTTTGACCAAATTTGGTCAGAATGTAAGAGACAGCCCCAAACAAACAATCTGCGAGTTTGGTTGAGATATCTTAAGAAACAAAAAAGTTTTTCATACTAAAGGTGTTTTTCATCGGATTGTTCCTATGGCAGCTATAAGATATAGTCATTCCACTTTGACCAAATTTGGTCAGAATGTAAGAGACAGTACCAACCATGTAATCTGTGAGTTTGGTTGAGATATCATAAGAAACAAAAAAGTTTTTCATACTAAAGGTGTTTTTCATCGGATTGTTCCTATGGCAGCTATAAGATATAGTCATTCCACTTTGACCAAATTTGGTCAGAATGTAAAGGACAGTCCCAAACAAACAATCTGCGAGTTTGGTTGAGATATCTTAAGAAACAAAATAGTTTTTCATACTAAAGGTGTTTTTCATCGGATTGTTCCTATGGCAGCTATAAGATATAGTCATTCCACTTTCACCAAATTTGGTCAGAATGTAAGAGACAGTACCAAACATATAATCTGTGAGTTTGGTTGAGATATCTTAAGAAACAAAAAAGTTTTTCATACTAAGCAATTCCGTGACCTTTGACCCCGATTTGACCCACTTAGAGGTCGAATTTTGCAAAACGCCGTCTTATTGCACGATGAAATTATCTCACCTATGTTGTGTGAAAATTTCAGCTCTCTATCTCTTACCGTTTGGGCTACACGTTGATTCTCAGTCAGTGAGTCAGTGAGTCAGTCAGTGAGTCAGTCAGTGAGTCAGGACAAAGAGTTTTATATATATAGATATGTTATGATAGCGCAAACCAATCCAAATTAGAATTTCTGTGTTCAAATTAAATTTTAGCTCAATACCTAAAAAAAAAAGATTTTTTTAAAAAATCTGTTAAATATTTTATATGATGACTATAAGATATAGTGCCCCAAATCATATGAAACTTGGTGGGTCATCTTAGAAACATAAGAAATGTATACAAACCAAATTTCAAATCAATAGCTTTATAAACAAAATAGTTGGGTCAAATCGGTCAGATTGACTATATGGCAGCTATATGAAATAGTGCCCCAAATCATATGAAACTTGGTAGGTCATTTTGGGAGCATAAGAATTGTATGCAAACCTAATTTCAAATCAATAGCTTTATAAACAAAATAGTTGGGTCAAATCGGTCAGATTGACTATATGGCAGCTATAAGAAATAGTGCACCAAATCATTTTGGTCATTTTGGGTGCATAAAAAATGTATTCAAACCAAATTTAAATTCAATAGGTTCAAAATTAGAGTTTATGCCAAATAAACGGAAAAAAAACCATAGTGGAATGGCTAAACACGATCTTAGCTGCAATAAAGCAAATTTTTGTTAAATGAAACAAATATGTGCAGGAAATGTTAATGACATTGAAATTAGTTTACTTGCCTTAACAAGATTGCATTTAAACCTTTTTTCAACTCTTTGCCATACAGAAGTTCTAGTTCCCGAAACCCAAGACAATTAATTAGGAGTTATCTTAACAAAACACATAGCAACACATTAAAAAAACAATGACAAAACTACTCAACAATAACAAAAGCTTTATTATACTAGATTTGTAAATACCTCAACTTGCGTTTTCCATATTTAAACTTTTTGTTCAGCTTTTATTTGTTAAAGTGTGCCAAAATAAACACAGACAATATTTTCAGCTGAATTGTCAATGACGCGTGCTTCGAAAAATCAGCTGTTTTGGATGGCCCGCCAAAGAAAAAGGTGGCAACTCCATGCAAAACCGTTGATGATTTCTTTTAATTTGAATATGTAGATGATAAAAAAAGCAAGTGGGCGCGGCTACAGTCGAGTTTGCTCGACTGGAGGATACCCTGTGCCAGTATCCATAATATAGAATATTGGTTGGGACCATCTCATATGCATATTCTGTCAGTTTGGTTCAGTTATCTCAAACAACAAAAAAGTTGTTCATACTAAGACTTGATTTTCGACTGATCGTTCCTATGGCAGCTATATGATATAGTGATCCGATTTCAACCAATTTCGGTCAGGTTATAAGGGACCATCTCATATGCATATTCTGTCAGTTTGGTTCAGTTATCTCAAACAACAAAAAAGTTGTTCATACTAAGACTTGATTTTCGACTGATCGTTCCTATGGCAGCTATATGATATAGTGATCCGATTTCAACCAATTTTGGTCAGGTTATAAGGGACCATCGCGTATGCATATTCTGTGAGTTTGATTTAGAAGGATCAAACAACAAACAAGTTTTTCATACTAAGACTTGATTTTCGACTGATGGTTGATATGGCAGCTATATGATATAGTGGTCCGATTTTAATCAAATTTGGTCAGGATGTATGCGACCTTCCCATATGCATATTCTGTCAGTTTGGTTCACATATCTCAAACAACAAAAAGTTTTTCATACCGAGACTTGATTTTTGACTGATCGTTCCTATGGCAGCTATATGATATAGTGGTCCGATCCAAATTTAAAAACAAACTTGACCTGCGTCCGGTATTCAGCAAGCTACATGCCAAATTTGAAGTCTCTAGCTATTATAGTTTCTGAGATCGACGCGTTCAAACAGACGGACAGACGGACGGACAGACGGACGGACAGACAGACGGACATGGCTCAATCGACTCGGCTGTTGATGCTGATCAAGAATATATATACTTTATATGGTCGGAGATGCTTCCTTCTGCCTGTTACATACATCACACAAATCTAATATACCCTTTTTGACCATTTTCAATGGGCACAGGGTATAAAAATATTTCAAATCGGAACAACAAAAAATTTGGATTTATGCCAAAAAAAACGGAAAAAAAAACCATAGCGCGATGTAACAAAAAAGCCACTGAATCTGAATCTGAAATCTGAATCTGAAAAAACAGATTTAAACGGGGAAAAATAAACAAATGCGAAGCGCAATAAAAAAACACGTTGGCTAAAGCAAAACGAATGCGAATTTGTCTATGTTGTTTATGTAAACGCATTTTGTTGACTGATAACAAAAAAAATATAAAAACAGGATATATGTTAATTAATTTCACATTTTATGTTACATCCTTAAAAATATTAGTATGAAATTGGTAGCGGATTTGTTTACAACTTAATTATCCTTTTACCAATTGAACTTCATTTGCCTGTATCACTGCGGACGGCAGTCCGCGCTAGTGACGAAAGCAGCACGAAGGGTGCGAAAGGCGACTAGCATATATACACAGGAAGAATGGAAAATTTGCTATGACTGTCCGATCAGGTCGAGTTATATACCGATCAAAAGGTATCAATTTAACTTACAAATGTGCATAAGACTTTTGGAAACTCACCTGGCTCGTGAGATAAACAGGTGTAAGTGGGAGGGGAAAAATTTAAATTATTGGAGCAAATGGGGCCGTTGGAGCCTTTTTAATTATTTTTATAATTTTTAAATATTCTAATCAAAAATACGCGTCGAATAACACCTCAATCATCAAAATCCGACTACTCGTTCAAAAGATAATTAATTTTGAAATTTTTGGTGGCCTTCCGAAAATGAGATGAAAAGTCAGTATGTCTGTTTGTTTGTCTGTTTGTTTGTTTGGATCAAATCGTTGATTTAGCTTAAAAGTTTGAATGAGGACTTGTTCCCACTTAAAAATCTAGAAACGTTTGCTCTACGACTTTTTCGAAAAATAGCTAGTTTAGCGGGAAATCGCTAAAAACCGCTAAAATTGAATCGCCCATAGCATCCAAACGATAGAAGCTACAGATGTTATATATATATCGTTGAAAAGGTATTTTGAAGGGCTTTTAGGCATACCTTCAAAGTTTTTTTTCTAAGTCAAAAGGTAAAAAGCTACAGGTGAAATAAGGTATTTTTTCCCACATTTTGGCGATTTATGAAAAATCTACACATCAAATCACCTAAAAATATGTTTTATGTTATAGGCAATTTTATTCCGCGTTTTTTGACATATAACACATATCTGTCAAAATTCGTTTGGACAAGATATTACCTATTAACTGAATATACCTTTTATCTCTACACTACTGCATGTACATATGCAGTATGTACACTGCTTGCCACGTAATACGGAAATAAACTGCTTGCAAGTGGTGAATTCTTTTAGCGGCAGATAAATCATTTTATAATCAAAAATATAGAAACGTTTGTTCTACGACTTTTTCGAAAATTCGCTAGTTTAGCGGGAAATCGCTAAAAACCGCTAAAATTTTAAGTGGTGAATTCTATTTTCGGCACATAAATCATTTTATAATCAAAAATATAGAAACGTTTGTTCTACGACTTTTTCGAAAAATCGCTAGTTTAGCGGGTAATCGCTAAAAACAGCTATAATTGAAACCCCCATATCATCCAAACGATAGAAGCTACAAATGTGATTATATATCGGCGAAAAGGTATTTCAAAAGGCTCTGAGGCATACCTTTAACGTTTTTTTTAAGTAAAAAGGTGAACAGCTACAGGTGAAACAAGGTATTTTTTCCCACATTTGGGCGATTTTTGAGAACACGATAGTAATGATTTTTTCTAATTTTCAATATATTGTAGTTTGTAAAATTTCCATGTGTTTGGAAGATATTACCTGTTAACAGAATATAATAGTTTTACTTAGGATTGGAATCGGAAAGCAGCAACAAAGTGTCGTAGCAGCCAGAGCTTGAGAGTGCTGTTACCTTTTGTGCTTTGCATGTATATTTGTAAAAGGAACTAGTGTTGCCAGACAGTTTGTTTTTGCTTGTACACACAATAAACACCTTTTGACAAAGTTGTACCGTCAAAATATATTGCAATTTTCAAAATTTCTGATATCTTACTCCAAAATTTCTGATATCTTATAAAAAAAACCTCTTTACGAGGTAAAATTCTAGTGACGAAAACATTTTCATGAGCCAAAATTTCTGATATCCAATTTTGTGACGAATAATATTAAGTTTTGCTTATAAATTACTAAAAAAATTTTTTGTCATTCGGCACATTGCGCTTATTTTTTCATACCTAGTAAATATTAATTTATGCGCAGTGCCGAGTGACAAAAATTTTTTTTAGTAATTTATAAGCAAAACTTAATATTATTCGTCACAAAATTGGATATCAGAAATTTTGGCTCATGAAAATGTTTTCGTCACTAGAATTTTACCTCGTAAAGAGGTTTTTTTTATAAGATTAGAAAATACACGCGTCTGTGTATGTGTGTGTGACCGGCAAGCGTCACTATTTCACCAGAACCACCAGAATACTTAGCAGCAGCCTTTGTATATCTCTCCGTCGGAATCCAAATGTAGAGCCTCCAATAACGTATCCAATTAATAACACAATGTAATTTACTTTAAACTTCAATTTTATATTTTATATTTTCTCTTTTGCAAAACACGTCTTGTCACTTCAATTTCCATACACAAAAAGAAAGATCAGAACGAGTAGTTCCACTGAACCAGTGTGGCCAGATCATATATGAGCAGAGCGCTTTTGCGTCACGATAAATATAACTATCGATATAAATTGTTAGAACTGCTTTTTCCAACACACCTCCTCAAAAGTGCTATGCTCATAAATTACATTTTAAAATTATACATAATCACTGCGGACGGCAGTCCGCGCTAGTGACGAAAGCAGCACGAAGGGTGCGAAAGCGACTAGCATATATACACAGGAAGAATGGAAAATTTGCTATGTCTGTCCGATCAGGTCGAGTTATATACCGATCGAAAGGTATCAATTTAACTTACAAATGTGCATACTAAGACTTTTGGAAACTTTCCTGGTTCGTGAGATAAACAGGTGTAAGTGGGAGGGAAAAAATTTAAATGATTGGAGCAAATGGGGCCGTTGGGGCCTTTTTGATTTATTTTTTAATTTTTTACTCTTCTAATCAAAAATACGCGTCGAATGACACCTCGATCATCGAAATCCGATTACTGGTTCAAAAAATAATTAATTTTGAAATTTTTAGTCGCCTTTCGAAAATGAGATGAAAAGTCAGTATGTCTGTTTGTTTGTTTGTTAGTATCAAAGCGATGATTTAGCTAAAATGTTTGAATGAGGACTTGTTCCCGCTCAAAAATATAGAAACGTTTGTTCTACGACTTTTTCGAAAAATAGCTAATTTAGCGGGAAATCGCTAAAAACCGCTAAAGTTAAAACCCTCATAGCATCCATACTATAGAAGCTACAGATATGATCTATATATCGATTAAAAGGTATTTTGAAGGGCTTTTAGGCATACCTTCAAAGTTTTTTTTTTAAGAAAAAAGGTAAACAGCTACAGGTGAAATAATTTTTATTATTCCATTTAAGAAAAATCTACAAATGAAATCACTTTTAAATATGTAGTATGTTGTAGTCAATTCAATTCCGCGTCTTTTGACATATAACACCTATCTCTCAAAATTCGTTTGGGCAAGATATTACTTGTTAATTGAATATACCTTTTACCTTAACACTACTGCATGTATATTACTGCATGTACACTACTTGCACTGCTTGCAGTGCATGTTTAAAGATACTGCTTGCAAGTGGTGAATTCTTTTTGCGGCAGATGAAACATTTTGTAATTCCAATTACAGCAAGATCGAAATATATTTATAAATATATATAATATATAATTTTTCTGGAGTACATAGGTAAAAAGCTACAGGTGGAAAAATATTTCTTTAGCGATTTAAGAAAAATCTACGTTTTAAATCACTTTAAAATATGTGATATATAGGCAATTTAATTCGGCATTTTTTTACATATAACACATATCTGTAAAAACTCGGTGAGGCCCGAAATTACCTATTAACCTATTAACTTTATAGACCTTTACTTTCCTTGCTTAAGCCTAGTACCGACGTGAGATAAAAGGGCTAGCGTAAGTCAAACTCCATATTGAGCATTTTCCGCCGCTAAAAATGTATTTCACGTCGGTACTAGGCTTTAATTGCATGTTTGCTTAAAGTAACCAGTGCTGCCAGAAAGTGACTTTAATTTCTTTAAATGTGTTAAACATATGTAAGCGTCTCTCTATAAATTTATTTTATTTATTTTTGTATAATTAATTTACTGCTTAATATTTCATACAGATAATTGATCTTCATACTTGTGCATTGCATGAGTACCTAGTGTTGCCAGACAGTTTGTTTTTCTTTATAAGAGGGCGGTCTATCATTTATATCACTGCGGACGGCAGTCCGCGCTAGTGACGAAAGCAGCACGAAGGGTGCGAAAGCGACTAGCATATATACACAGGAAGAATGGAAAATTTGCTATGTCTGTCCGATCAGGTCGAGTTATATACCGATCGAAAGGTATCAATTTAACTTACAAATGTGCATACTGAGACTTTTGGAAACTTTCCTGGTTCGTGAGATAAACAGGTGTAAGTGGGAGGGAAAAAATTTAAATGATTGGAGCAAATGGGGCCGTTGGGGCCTTTTTGATTTATTTTTTAATTTTTTACTCTTCTAATCAAAAATACGCGTCGAATGACACCTCGATCATCGAAATCCGATTACTGGTTCAAAAAATAATTAATGTTGAAATTTTTAGTCGCCTTTCGAAAATGAGATGAAAAGTCAGTATGTCTGTTTGTTTGTTTGTTTGTTTGTATCAAAGCGTTGATTTAGCTTAAATGTTTGAATGAGGACTTGTTCCCGCTCAAAAATTTAGAAACGTTTGTTCTACGACTTTTTCGAAAAATAGCTAGTTTAGCGGGAAATCGCTAAAAACCGCTAAAATTAAAACCCTCATAGCATCCAAACGATAGAAGCTACAGATATGATCTATATATCGATGAAAAGGTATTTTGAAGGGCTCTTAGGCATACCTTCAAAGTTTTTTTTAAGTAAAAAGGTAAACAGCTACAGGTGAAATAATTTTTTTTTTTTAATTTATGAAAAATCTACAAATGAATTCACTTTTAAATATGTAGTATGTTGTAGACAATTCAATTCCGCGTCTTTTGACATATAACACCTATCTCTCAAAATTCGTTTAGGCAAGATATTACCTGTTAATTGAATATACCTTTTACCTTTACACTACTGCATGTATACTACTGCATGTACACTACTTGCACTGCTTGCAGTGCATGTGGAAAGATACTGCTTGCAAGTGGTGAATTCTTTTTGCGGCAGATGAAACATTTTGTAATTCCAATTACAGCAAGATCGAAATATATTTATAAATTTATATAATATTGAAACGTCTCTGATTGAATGTGTTTTTAATTCTCTTAATTATATAATTATTGAATTGTTTAAAAAAATATTGCAATTGTCAAAATTTCCGATGTCTTATTAAAAAATTTCTGATATCTTATAAAAAAACCTCTTTACGAGGTAAAAGTCTAGTGCCGAAAACATTGTCATACCCCAAAATTTCTGATATTTTATTTTTTAATAATTCATGTGTAAAATTTAATATTTTTCGTCACAAAATTGGATATCAGAAATTTTGGGGTATGACAATGTTTTCGGCACTAGACTTTTACCTCGTAAAGAGGTTTTTTTATAAGATTTTCATAATTGAAGTAACAAGTCTAGTTTTCTCTGGGAGTGCACATTGATCCAACATTTGTTGCATGAATTGGGGAAACCGAGTAAAACCCAATTAGATCAATCTCAAAAGTTACACATAAAGAATAACAAAATTTTAAATGACAAATTCAAAAGTAACAATATAAAATTAACAGAAAGTTATCTTCAATTAACATTCTTTTCAAATAGAAATTATTTCAGGCATTAAATTTAAATTCAAAATTAAATTCTAAATGTCAAATTAAATTAATACTTCAAGTTTAAATATTAAAATTATAAAAATCATGACATAATCATCTGCATCCATCAGCCCATCAATCGGTTAAACCAAGATGCTGTCTTAGTTGCACAAAGCGCGGAGCTGGTAGTGGCTTTGTAAGCATATCCGCAAGCTGATAATCTGTAGAAATATATTCAAGTTTTATTAGTTTATTTTCAACTTGTTCACGAGAGAAATGATATTTTATGTCTATATGTTTAGAACGTTTGTGGCAAGAGCCCTGATTATCTTCAATGATTTTAATAGGTTGCTCTAACTTTATATCTTATAAAAAAAACCTCTTTACGAGGTAAACTTCTAGTGACGAAAACATTTTCATGCGCCAAAATTTCTGATATCCAATTTTGTGACGAATAATATTAAGTTTTGCTTATAAATTACTACAAAAAAATTTTTGTCACTCGGCACTGCGCATAAATTAATATTTATTAGGTATGAAAAAATAAGCGCAATGTGCCGAATGACAAAAATTTTTTTTAGTAATTTATAAGCAAAACTTAATATTATTCGTCACAAAATTGGATGTCAGAAATTTTGGCGCATGAAAATGTTTTCGTCACTAGAAGTTTACCTCGTAAAGAGGTTTTTTTTATAAGATATCAGAAATTTTGTAGTAAGATATCAGAAATTTTGAAAATTGCAATATATTTTGACGGTACAACTTTGCCAAAAGGTGTTTATTGTGTGTACAAGCAAAAACAAACTGTCTGGCAACACTAGTTCCTTTTACAAATATACATGCAAAGCACAAAGGCTAACAGCACTCTCAAGCTCTGGCTGCTACGACACTTTGTTGCTGCTTTCCTATTCCAATCCTAAGTAAAACGATTATATTCTGTTAACAGGTAATATCTTCCAAACACATGGAAATTTTACAAACTACAATATATTGAAAATTAGAAAAAATCATTACTATCGTGTTCTCAAAAATCGCCCAAATGTGGGAAAAAATACCTTGTTTCACCTGTAGCTGTTCACCTTTTTACTTAAAAAAAAACGTTAAAGGTATGCCTCAGAGCCTTTTGAAATACCTTTTCAACGATATATATGTCTATCGTTTGGATGATATGGGGGTTTCAATTATAGCTGTTTTTAGCGATTAACTAGCGATTTTTCGAAAAAGTCGTAGAACAAACGTTTCTATATTTTTGATTATAAAATGATTTATCTGCCGCTAAAAGAATTCACCACTTGCAAGCAGTTTATTTCCGCATTACGCTGCAAGCAGTGTACATACTGCATATGTACATGCAGTAGTGTAGAGGTAAAAGGTATATTCAGTTAATAGGTAATATCTTGTCCAAACGAATTTTGACAGATATGTGTTACATGTCAAAAAACGCGGAATAAAATTGCCTATAACATAAAACATATTTTTAGGTGATTTGATATGTAGATTTTTCATAAATCGCCAAAATGTGGGAAAAAATACCTTATTTCAAATGTAGCTTTTTACCTTTTGACTTAGAAAAAAAACTTTGAAGGTATGTCTAAAAGCCCTTCGAAATACCTTTTCAACGATATATATATAACATCTGTAGCTTCTATCGTTTGGATGCTATGGGGGATTCAATTTTAGCGGTTTTTAGCGATTTCCCGCTAAACTAGCGATTTTTCGAAAAAGTCGTAGAACAAACGTTTCTAGATTTTTAAGTGGGAACAAGTCCTCATTCAAATTTTTAAGCTAAATCAACGATTTGATCCAAACAAACAAACAGACATACTGACTTTTCATCTCATTTTCGGAAGGCCACAAAAAATTTCTAAATTAATTATCTTTTGAACGAGTAGTCGGATTTTGATGATTGAGGTGTTATTCGACGCGTATTTTTGATTAGAATATTTAAAAATTATAAAAATAATCATAAATGCTCCAACGGCCCCATTTGCTCCAATAATTTAAATTTTTCCCCTCCCACTTACACCTGTTTATCTCACGAGCCAGGTGAGTTTCCAAAAGTCTTAGTATGCACATTTGTAAGTTAAATTGATACCTTTTGATCGGTATATAACTCGACCTGATCGGACAGTCATAGCAAATTTTCCATTCTTCCTGTGTATATATGCTAGTCGCCTTCGCACCCTACGTGCTGCTTTCGTCACTAGCGCGGACTGCCGTCCGCAGTGATTTAAACTTTCTAATAAAGACTTCAGCCATAAAGCTTCCCTAACAGCTTCAAACAATGCCATGTATTCGGCTTCTGTTGATGAGGCTGCAACTGAATTCTGCTTTCTAGTACTCCAGCTAATTAGGTTTGTTTCGAACATTTAAAATAAAAATCCTGTTGTACTTTTCCTGTCCACTTGACTTCCACCCCAATCTGAGTCTACAAATCCAACAAAGAAGTCGTCATACTTCTTAGTCTTAGTAAATCTTAATTTTAAGTCGATAGTACCCTTAAGATACCTTAAAACTCTTTTTAAACATAGCCAAAGTTCTTTATTATTCTTTTGACTATATCGACTTAACAGATTCACAGATAGACTGAGATCTGGTCTCGTACATAGCATTACATACAAGTTAAGAACAAAAATATTCAAAGCTTCAAAACTGCAACTGCAACAACATCCGGCCGTCAGGTGCAGTAGCCCCAATATTGCTGAGCCCAGCGTCTGGACAACTTCCCGCACGAGCCACCAACTTCCTGCACGCGCAACCCAATTGCTAAAATTCGTGGAACATTGGGCAACAAATCAGGTGCTCCAGAAATGTCGCAACGCCGCTGCTGCCTCTGCCAACGTCGCTGCCAATTCACCAGGCTCTCTTAGGGTTCTTATTAGCTTAGTTTAATTAGTCTAAAAATTGTAACCAACAAGAACAGTCCTATTGGAATTAATAAAGATGAATTTTTTATAAACTAAAAACTTATAAGAATTTAACTGGCGCCCGAGCAGGGACCAGCGGAAATAAAACGATAGTGCAAAACCGTATCTAAGTTTTCGGTTCGTGACGGGTTAAGTCCGACAGTTGCCAACCGCCGCTGGCCAAGTGAAATTTTATTGAATAGACTCCTTCGCGTTAATTCGCGTCGTCAATATTTCGCTAACTGAGAGGAACTTAATTGTTCAATCAGTAAAGCAGTGGATCTTAATTGATCACTGCTCATCGGTGGACTACAGTTCTGTTGTATCCGTTCGCAGAACATCCTCAACGTGTACTGGTCGCAGGATCCCCAGTAGAGCAATCAAAAAGGATGACATCCGGACAGTCGGGAGGAGTAGCCGCAGCAATTTTCGTAATGTAAGCTAGTGTTTAAGTTATTAAAGAAAAGATCGAAAACCAAGATCAAATACAAAGATCAAATACCAAGATCAAATACCACGATTAAAATACCAAGATCAAATACAAAGATCAAAAACCAATATCGAATCAAAATCAAAACCTGTTAAAAACAGACAAATCAAAAAATACAAAGAAGAAAATATCAAACTAAAAACTTGCCAAGAACAAAAAAATTTTTTGTCAAGAACAAAAATTTAATAATCAAACACTGTAAAACGATAACAAAGTAAATATAACTACTCCAAGAGTAGTATAAAAATATCCAATCTTGCGATTCCCAAAATAAGGGACCCTCCAAGGTAGAAGGAAGAAACCAGCTACTGGTTTTCACAATACATTAATTTTAATTGCTTTTATAATTTTCTTATTAAATAATTAGTAATATCTGTAATATTTTAAACAAAATTTTTAACAAATATTTTAATCATTCTTTACAAACACTTGAAACAAACATTTTAATATTGTTTTAACAATATAAAACATTTTATATACATCGAAAATTTATGGCCAATCCTAATAATTTGATACGACCCCCCATTTTGAACCTAGACGAACGACCACAACAAAGACAAATAGAACCTCCACAAAACAGAAATATGGCGTCCTTGCAGCAGGTTACTGAGTTAGTGGGACAACTAATATCACAACAAGTCCCGAGAATAATTCAAGCTTTGAACAACCCAGATCACGACTTTACCAATGCAATAGATCGGGTTATAAATGCAGAACATCGTGCAAACTTAGGGGGACTCGACAAAGTCCCAGACGTAATAAAATGCCTAAGAGAATTCTCTGGGAATCCAGCGGAGTTCAGCTCTTGGAAAAAGAGTGTTGACCGCCTAATGGAAGCCTACGCAGGGGAAGTTGGTACCTCAAGATATTTTGGTTTTCTTCACTCGATAAGAAGCAAAATCACTGGTAATGCGGACACTGCACTAGAAGCCTATAGCGTTCCATTAGATTGGAGAGCAATGGCTAAGTGCCTGACAATGCATTATGGAGACAAACGCGATCTTGGTACCTTAGAGTATCAGATGACAATGTTGTCTCAGGGTAACCAAACGGTCGAAGAATTTCATCAGGTGGTTTATCAACACCTGTCTCTTCTTTTAAACAAGGTGAATTGCATGGAGTTGGGTGAAGAGGCCCATCGATTGTTAAAGAAAATGTACCGCGACAAAGCCACAGATACATTTGTATGTGGCCTGCGCGGAGATTTACCACGTATCTTGGGTGCACATGCGCCAAGAGATCTGCCTACGGCTTTGAACATATGCCTGAAAATGGAAAATCAGAAATATCGCACCATGCATGCAGTGACTCTAGGACAGGCCAGTAACAAAAGCGCCACCACCAAACCAATACCAGCTCCTCGAAACATACAATTCATTGGCTCAGGTTTCCGACAGCCACCACAGGTTCCTCCCAACTTGGGACAGCAACGACAATTCGCGATGCCACGA
Source organism: Drosophila limbata (assembly GCA_963924055.1). NCBI lineage: Eukaryota > Metazoa > Arthropoda > Insecta > Diptera > Drosophilidae > Drosophila > Drosophila limbata. The sequence goes on from CAWUOW010000303.1 coordinate 213,358, forward strand.
CAATACGACCCAAACCAATACCGACAGCAACAGTTCGCACCACCCAGGCTAATAGCGCCGAAACCCTTACCAAGACCAGAACCCATGGACGTAGACCCAAGCATTAGGTCAAAAATGGTAAACTACATGAATAGGCCACAATTTGAGACAGGGAAAAGACCTCCAGGCCCAATGCCTGACGCACAAAAAAGACAACGAAACTATAACATTCAAACTGACGACAGCGATCAAAATCAAATGCAATCTGCTGAGACGTATGCCACTATGGCAGAATACGCGCAAGCACTTGCAGATCAAGAAGACGGGACACAAGACGAAGCATTGGACGAATACGTTGACGGATACGACTACGACGAAACCGATCAGTGCGACAACTCTGCAATGAATTTTTTAGAATAGAGCATTCCTCGCTTCCATACTTCGAATGCAAGCTGGGGAATGGACAAATTTTAAAAATATTAATAGATACAGGCTCAAACAGAAACTATATTCAACCTAAATTTGTCACTAATCCAATACCTAATCAAAAGCCTTTTAACGCTGTGTCGGTAGGAGGCAGTGTTCGTGTCACTCACCATAAAATAGCTAATCTCTTCAACCACCCCGACATAAACGTCAAGTTCTTTTTGCTGCCGACTTTAAAGTCATTTGATGCCATTCTGGGCAACGACAGCCTGAAAGAGCTAAATGCTGAAATTAAAGTAAGCAAGAAAATCATGAAAATTAAAAACATAATTCACGTACCCATCAAAGAAAAGAAATTTGACGCAGTAAACACCATAGTACCAAGAATTGAGCATTTAAATAAATTTCAGAGCGACAGATTAAATGAACTTCTTCAAAAATACCCTAACTTATTCGCAGAGCCAAATCAAAAACTGACCTACACAACCAATGTGAAGGCAGAAATACGAACTTCTTCAGATACACCAGTGTATTCAAAATTCTATCAGTATCCAATGAGCTTGAAAGATGAGGTAAATAAACAGGTCTCTGAACTCCTAAATGACGGTATAATCAGACCATCAAGGTCTCCATACAACTCCCCTGTATGGATAGTACCTAAAAAGGCAGACGCCTCAAAAGAAAAAAAATATCGTATGGTCATAGATTACAGAAAATTAAACTTGGTTACCATAGCCGATAAATACCCTATACCAGAAATAAATGAAGTACTAGCTCAATTAGGTGACAATAAAGTCTTTTCCGTACTAGATCTCAAAAGCGGATTCCACCAAATCCCATTGAAAACGTCCGACATAGAAAAAACTGCCTTCTCCGTGAATAACGGAAAATATGAGTTTACACGACTCCCATTTGGACTAAAGAACGCGCCTGCAATTTTTCAGCGCGCACTAGATGACATACTTCATGAACATATTGGCAAAATATGCTTCATCTACATTGATGACATCATCATTTTCAGTAAGGACAACGAATCACATTTAAGAAATCTGGACAAAATTTTTCGAACTTTGCAAGAAGCCAATATGAAATGTCAATTGGACAAATGCGAGTTCTTGAAGAACAAAGTAGAATTTCTTGGCTTTGTTGTTTCCGATAAGGGCATCGAAACAAATCCAGATAAAGTTGCAGCTATAGCTCAGTATCCCCCTCCAAAAACCCTAAAAGATTTAAGATCATTTTTGGGACTTTCCGGGTATTACAGGAGATTCATTGAGAATTATGCTAAGCTCGCCAAGCCCCTTACCTCGCTTTTAAGAGGGGAAGACGGACGAGTGTCTAACAAAATGTCGTCAAAAAAATCTATTTCGTTTGACAACCAAGCACTAGAAGCATTCAAAAAACTTAAAAGTAGCCTGATATCTAAAGATATAATACTCCGTTACCCAGATTTTAGAAAGGAGTTCCACTTGACTACCGATGCTTCCAACTTCGCAATAGGTGCAGTATTATCGCAAGATAACCAACCTATTTCATTTCTTTCAAGAACACTATCCAAAGCAGAAGAGAACTACGCCGCTAACGAAAAAGAAATGTTGGCCATTATTTGGGCCTTAAAAAGCCTAAAGAATTACCTGTACGGTAAAGCGAAAGTTAAAATATTCACAGACCACCAGCCTTTGACTCACTCTTTGAGTAGCTGGAACGGTAATGCGAGAATCAAACGGTGGAAATCTTATCTAGAGGAATATGATTACGAGATATTTTATAAACCGGGAAAAGAGAACGTGGTAGCTGATGCGCTATCCAGAATCCCACCTATAGGGCAAATAAATTCAATAGCCTCGACGCAACACAGCGACGAGAGCTCAGGCGAAGAATTAATACCAAGTATGGAAGTCCCTATTAACGCCTTTAGGAACCAGATTTTCTTTCATAAAGCAGAAATGACCAACTACAAATTCAGCATACCATTCCCAACTTTTCACAGACACGACATATACAGACAGCAATACAATCCAGACGAATTATTATCCGACCTGAAAAATTATCTAAGTCCCTCGGTAATAAATGGTATCTACACGACAGAAGATATAATGTGGAAAATCCAACAATTATATCCAAGTCATTTTAAAAATTTCAAAGTACGTTTCACACAGACATTAGTAAAAGACCTGACCAACACAACAGACCAAGAGGAACAAATCCTCAAGACACATAATACGGCTCACCGAAATGCGTTAGAAAATAAAATCCAACTATCAGAGGAATTCTACTTTCCAAAAATGAAAAAAAAAAATAGGAAGCATAGTAAAACAATGCAAGATTTGTAAAGAGACGAAATACGATCGTCATCCACCTAACCCAGAGATTAGAGAAACACCCATACCAGAATACCCCGGACACATAATTCATATTGACATCTACTCAACAGAACGATACCTCGGACTCACAGCAATAGACAAATTTTCCAAGTTAGCAAAAGCCCAAATAATAAAATCAAAAGCAATAGAAGATATTAGGACACCACTTCGCGACATAGTATTCTATTTTGGAGTTCCAAAATTTATAGTAATGGACAATGAGAAATCTCTAAATTCTGAATCAATACGATTCATGTTAGTTGACCAACTAGGAATGCAAATTTACAAAACACCCCCCAATAAAAGTACAGTTAACGGACAGATTGAACGGTTTCATTCAACACTCTCTGAAATAATGAGATGCTTGAAAAGAGATCAAATTCATAGAAATTTCGAAGAGCTTTTAGATCGAGCCGTTTATGAGTATAACTACTCAATTCATTCAGTAACGAAAAAAAGGCCACTAGAAGTTTTCTTCGGTAGAAGAGTTACCACTGACCCCACGCAATACGAACAGGCAAGACTGGACAACATAGAACACCTGAGACGTAAACAGACCGAAGACCTACTAGACCACAATAGTAGAAGGAAACAAATTCGAACCTATGAGGCAGGAGAAGAGATATTTGTAAAAATAAACGCAAGATTAGGTTCAAAGCTATCAAATAGATTCAAAAAAGAAATAGTAAAGGAGGACAGGAACACGACGATACTAACAGAATCGGGACGTACAGTACATAAGAGCCATATTAAAACTTAAAAATTCACTTACAGGATGCTGATGTGCTTGGCCAACGCGACTGTTACAATAACTAATCATACCGACGCTCAGACAGTGACCATCTATAAAGGGATCGGTAAAATACGATCAAATGACACCAAAATTCTACATATCATCAATTTGGAGCAAATACGGGACGCTCTTAGTAACTTGCAGTTCTACACGGAAAAAATTCTCAGATACAATAACCTGTATCATACAATACAGCACGAGATATCGCAGACATTCGTAATTTTCAAAACTTTCACCACCTTTCACTCCCGAAAAAGTAGAGCAATTAACATTATTGGCACTGCTTGGAAGTTTGTGGCAGGTAGCCCCGACCATAACGACTTAGTTCTAATAACAGATAGTATAGACAAACTCACTAACAACAATAATAAACAGGTAATAATCAACAGACAACTAGAAGACAGATTAAACAAACTGACCAAAATTTCCAACGATATTGCAAATTCAATAAAAAGAGACTCACTTTTGAGTAACGAATTGGCCATCAATTTTCAGAATCAAGTTCGGCTTATTAAAGAAGAAGTTGTTAATATAAAACCCGCCATCCAATGGGCAAAGTTAAACATGATCAACACATTTCTGTTAAGTGAAACTGAAATAAACATTATAAATAGTCAATTTAAAATTGGCCATATGCCACAATTAACTACCGAAGAAATGTTAGAGTTCTCAGATGTCTCCATTTTACACAATGGAACGACACTCATATATTTAATCAAAATACCGAATTTAGAAACAACAACTTTTCAAAACTATGTAATAAAACCAATAATTAAATCCAATGGCATTGTTAACCTACCGGCAAAGGAAATATTCGAAAACAAAAGTAAAAAAGAAATGTTTGGTATTAAAGGTCAATGTAAGAACCTTTATAATACAAAAATCTGTAACAAAAATAAGCTAGAAGATTTAAGTCAGAATAGTTGTTTAGCAAAATTACTTAGAGGAGAGCAGGCAATGTGTGAATTTACCAACGCAGACCATATATCCACAATGGAGGAGATCGACGAGGGAATCATCCTAGCAAACGACTTCAATGGCACCATAACCTGGCCAGGCAATGCGAAGCAGATAAAGGGAACATACTTGATTAACTTCTGGAACGAGACAATAATCATCAATGGCAAAGAGTTCAGCAACACCGAAATACAAGTCGCTGAACCAGGCGTACCGCTTATACAAATAGCTCCCGTAGAAATCGAACGCCTACGAATCTTATCACTAAAAGCACTAGAAGGGCTCCATATAGACAACACCGAGAAACTGCAGAAACTCCAAACCCACTCATCTGTAAACAGGATAGCATTCATCGCATCAATAGCATCTCTAGCTATCCTAACGCTTACTCCTCATTGGTGTAAGGGTAGAAAGAAGACAATAAACCTACAACTTGGGGACATCAAACCCGAAATACCCAAGGTAACACCGACTCCCCCAGCAACCATATACCAGCCTCCAATTACACAATTTAACAATATACCATTCTTCTAAATACACTTGAGGACAAGTTTAAATCTAAGGGGGAAGAGTTAAGAACAAAAATATTCAAAGCTTCAAAACTGCAACTGCAACAACATCCGGCCGTCAGGTGCAGTAGCCCCAATATTGCTGAGCCCAGCGTCTGGACAACTTCCCGCACGAGCAACCAACTTCCTGCACGCGCAACCCAATTGCCAAAATTCGTGGAACATTGGGCAACAAATCAGGTGCTCCAGAAATGTCGCAACGCCGCTGCTGCCTCTGCCAACGTCGCTGCCAATTCACCAAGCTCTCTTAGGGTTCTTATTAGCTTAGTTTAATTAGTCTAAAAATTGTAACCAACAAGAACAGTCCTATTGGACTTAATAAAGATTAATTTTTTATAAACTAAAAACTTATAAGAATTTAACTTACATAAGACATCCAATTAAACTCTGACAAGAAGCATCGTCTCTTTCATCTGAGTTTAATAACTCGAAATTTAGTTTTGTTGGAAGTGGTGAATTAACAGGGTTACACTCATTCATATTTAACTTTAATAAAACATTTTTTATGTATGCTGATTGACTCAATTCCAATTGATTATCTGTTCTGTCTATCTTGATTCCAATGAAATATTTGATTTCCATTAAATCATTCATTTGAAACTTGCTCATTAAATATGACTTTAATTTATTCATTGTCTGGATGTTCTGTGTACATATAACCAAGTCATCTAGATATAACAAAACATATATGTTTTTTAGAATATCCCCTTTATCAAGAATATATATGCATCTATCAAAAGGTGAATTTGTAAACCCAATATCTTTTAAAACTTTCTCAAAAACATCAAACCAACACCTAGCTGCCTGCTTAAGACCGTAAATTGCTTTATTCAATTTAAATACTTGGCTGCTATTACAAGTCAGCCCTTGAGGAACTCTCATATATATTTCCTCCTTTAGATTGCCATTTAAAAAGGCAGTTTTCACATCCATGTGATGCACTCTCAGGCTGTATTGGTTTGAAAAAGACATTATAAGCCTGAAACTTGAAATTCTAGCCACAGGAGCAAATGTCTCATCGTAATCGATCAAATACTCTTGTGTGAATCCACGCGCTACAAGTCTAGCTTTATATTTTACTGGCTTACCAAACTCATTTTGCTTCATTGTAAAAATCCATTTACAATCAACTATATTCTTATCTTTAGGCATATCTACCAGTGACCAGGTTTTATTAATCTCATGAGAATTAAGCTCATCTCTAATAGCCTCTCTCCACTGTACTTTATCACTTCTGTTATCTATTTCATCAAACGATGTAGGAGCAGTACCAATAAAAGTTTGCGCATGCATGACACAATTTTTAATCATATCTCTATATGACAATTTTGGCTTTTCTTTTAATCTATCGCTTTTTCTTGGTTCCTCTATATCTTCAGATATAACACCAGATATTTCTGGATCGGCATTTTCCATTTCATTTTCCACATCACTAGGCTGTACTTCTGATACTACAATATCAGACTCTTCCCAAACCTTTTCACTTTCCATCAGACCAGAGTCTTGAAGAGCCGGTTCAATATTTTCCACCTGATTGTGGAAATCTATGTTGTAATCTACAACCACAGCACTAGAATTTTCCTTGTTTGATTCATCAAACACAACATCTCTTGCAATAACAAATTTGTTATTCTCCACATCCCATACTTTGTATCCATTTGGTTCATACCCGACAAGTATACCTTTCTATGATTTGTCATCAAACTTTCTCTTTCTCACTTTATTGAGAACGTATACTGTCGAACCAAAAAGTTTTAAGTACTTCAGACATGGCTTTTTACCATGCCACATTTCATATGATGTCTTTCTGCATTCACGTAATGGATTAGTTGGGCTTATATTTATCAAATATGTGGCTGTTAGCACAGCTTCACCCCAGAACGATTTCTGGATCTTGCCCCCTATAACTAAAGCACGAGATTTTTCCGTTATAGATCTAATCATCCTTTCGGATACACCATTCTGTTGTGGAGTATGTGGAACAGTTAAATGGTAACTTATGCCTTTTTGAACACAAAACTCTTTCATTTCATTCGATAGATACTCCCTGCCATTGTCAATATATAAGTTAACCATTTTTACGTTAAACAGTGTTTAACTTTTTGCTATATAGTCTTGAAATACAGCAAAAACATCAGACTTGAAACTCAACAGATATGTTACGCAATAATGCGTATATTCGTCAATAAAAACAACATAATAATTCTTATGATCAACAGTAGATGGTGTAATTGGACCACACACATCCGAATGTACAACAAATAATGGTCGCTTTATATAGTCTTTATTTTTAAACTTTTCAAAACTTAATCTTGCCAGCTTCCCCTTAACACAAGCTTCACATAACTCATTTTCTGGTTGTATATTATTTAATAAGATTGTATCGTCAAACATATCTTTAGCTTTTAGTTCTAAGAACTTTCCCTTACTCACATGGCCTAGCCTCTCACGCCACAAACTATAGTTATTAATTTTGTTTGCCTTTGCAACACAAGCTAATTTTTCAGAAGAGAAGTTCACTATTGGAACATTTCCAAAAACATCTCCTTTCATTATATTTCTGTTACCTGATTTAACAGTTACACCTCCTGGGTGAAACACAATTGTAAGGCCTGCTTCCTGCATCCTTTTTACTGAGATCAAATTTTCTGGAATATCAGGACAATACAAAACATCTTTTAGCTCAATCTTCTCATTTGAATTTGTGTACAGTTGCACGATGCCTTTCTTAATTACATAAATGAATACATCATTCTTGGCAACAGCAATTTTAATAGGTTCACTTAATTCAGTGATGGTTGCAAAAATATTTTCATTGTTGGCTAAATGGTCAGAAGCGCCAGAGTCCAATAAGAATCCAATATTATGTAGGCTATTTGCGCGCTTCATCATAAATGCAAACCCTTGTTGGTTTGTTTGAACTTGTGGACACGTCATCTGTGCCTGTTTGTCATTTTCATTCTTCTCCATCTCTCTGACTTGCCACAATGAAAACACTTTTTCTGAAACTTTGAAACTTTATTTGTTGCAAATTTACTATTTTTCTTATGAGAAAATTGAGATCTGTTGTCTCTCTTTATAGCCTGCATAACCTTTAAACTCGTATCATTGCTAATAGTTTTTAACTTGATCTCGTGATCCAACAGTCGATTTTTAACAAACGCCAAAGTTAAATTATGCTCTGCCAATGTTTCAATCGCCGTTATAACGCCATCGTAAGAGGATGGCAAAGTTAGCAATAAATGCGACACTTTATCCATTTCTTCCACTTTGGCACCTGACGCTAGCAATTCGGCAATGAGTTCATCAAACAAAGTAAAATGGCTTAACAACTGAGTATCACCCTTAAGCTTTAAAGACAGCAATTGCTTGCGTATAGACAATTGCGACGCCAAACTTTTTCTTTCATAGATTGCGTCTAAATTTTGCAAAACCTTTTTTGCAGTGTCTTCACTTTTAACAAAACTTAAGAACGAGTCGCTTAAATACTCAATTATCACGCTTTTTGCGCATTGTTCCATTTTGTTCCATTTTTCCGTTGAAGTGTTCTCTTCTTCTTCTTCTTGGTCTATGACCTTCAACACATCTAATTCATTTAATAATGCTCTTATGCGAAATTTCCAGATGGAATATTTCTCTCCATTAAATGGCTTTATATTTCGTTTGTTTGACTTCTCCATTTTATATTTTAAAATATGAAATTATCTGATACGTTTACTTAGCTGCAGTTATGGCGTGGTCTGGGCCCATAACCTATTAGAAAATACACGCGTCTGTGTATGTGTGTGTGACCGGCAAGCATCACTATTTCACCAGAACCACCAGAATACTTAGCAGCAGCCTTTGTATATCTCTCAAGCAATCGGAATCCAAATGCACCGTCTGTAGAGCCTCCAATAACGTATCCAATTAATAGCACAATGTAATTTACTTTTAACTTCAATTTTATATTTTATATTTTCTCTTTTGCAAAACACGTCTTGTCACTTCAATTTCCATACACAAAAAGAAAGATCAGAACGAGTAGTTCCACTGAACCAGTGTGGCCAGATCATATATGAGCAGAGCGCTTTTGTTTCACGATAAATATAACTATCGATATAAATTGTTAGAACTGCTTTTTCCAACAGCCTGGCTATCAGTTTTGCGAAACAGGCATAGGCGTTTAGCTCGCGGTGATAAAGGAATTAACGCATTAGATGCGGCCTGTCGAGAACACGATATAGCATATTCAAAATCAACAAAAGACTTGGAAAGTCGTCATCGAGCCGATGCAATATTAGCCGAAAGAGCGTGGGAACGTGTAAAATCAAAAGACAGCAGCTCAAGAGAACGTGCCGACGCTTAGTTCGTGACAAACGCTGTGAAAGCAAAAGTTAAATTTGAATTAGATATGCGGAATAAGAATGGTCATAACAAATCTTTAAAGCAACGATAGAGGAAGGCAAGAAAAACATTCACTAAAAAAAGCTATTCACAAACATTGTGAGAAAGAGAATGAAAATATTAAGACGGAAAAGTCCATCAAATCTCACAACAATCACTTCCGTTTGGTTTGAAAAATAAACAAAGAATGTAAGCTCAGTAATTCCAAGGATTATACCAATACCAAAAATAGGTGGATTCTTACCTTTAGGTCAGATTTTAACAGCATTATCAGCACTTGGCGGTCTTGCGACTGGTGGATCGGCTATTGTAAAAGCTATTCAAGATATTGTGAAGGTGCATAAGAAAATATTATTTTTATAATAATTATTCCCACGATGGAATACATTTTATTTATCGAATTAATTACTGAACAAGTTCTTTTGCACCGGGAACAAAACGCCGCTACCTTGCTCCGCCCAGTTCGCGATGAATCGATAGTTTTCACATCAAAAACAATCGAAGATCGTCCACCGCTGAGCGGCCATACTGAAACTGACATACATGAAAGCGAAGCGAGAAAATTTATGTGCGCTGTGTGATAAAATTCACAATCGGCAATAATAAAATACGGAAAGTGACAATAAAACAATCAAATTAGTGCAGTGCCACTGGTGGGCAACTCCACCACGTTATCGTTACCTGGTTCTACTACCAAATCAAGTGAGTGCATTGGAGTTCATCTCTAACCTCATTTGACCAACGTGCTGTGTTTTTTTCCACATAGTTGAAAATTCTTGTTGGCCCAATATTCGGTGTGCGGAGGGTGGTTACGGAGAGCAGAGTGCTTCGGTGGATCATCGAACATCAGACCAGGAAACCATCGTGCGGATCGTGTGGGTACTGTTTGCGAATACACTTGGGTAGAACGGCAGTATCCCACAGGCCACGATCGCCATCTGTTTTCTTTGCTGGACGAGGAGCTGCACAGGGCTATTGGAGTCTCTGCCCAGCGCACTCAACTCATAGCTTTTTTTTGGAAGGTGTTCTGCATTGGCATATTGGATCGCAGCGGAAAATTAATTGTTTTTTTTATACCCAGATCCGTTCACGCACATACATATACACACAATTGAGTGTGACCTATTTATACACATTCAATTGTCATACACACACACACAACCAATCAAAAACCCTCATGTGATTTTGACACATCCCTTCAGACTCAATCATCAAAGATTGTCTGGTGAATCATTAGTGAATGTCTCCCTATGCTCGGTGAATCATCGATGAATTTGTATGAATATCATCGGTGAATTTAACATTGTGATGTCCTACAGTCGATGAAAAGGGAACTTTCCCAAATGATTCACTTGCGTTTCATGGGAGGGAAACCTTGAAGAACTCTGCCGAGAAATCCCCAATGATTCCCTAACGATTCTTGTGCCATTTTCATTAGGGAATCTCCCATGAATTTTACGGAAAATTCCCCAATGATTCCCTAACGATTCTTATGTCATTTTCATTAGGGAATCTCCCATGAATTTTACGGAAAATTCCCCAATGATTCCCTAACGATTCTTATGTCATTTTCATTAGGGAATCTCCCATGAATTTTACGGAAAATTCCCCAATGATTCCCTAACGATTCTTATGTCATTTTCATTATGGAATCTCCCATGAATTTTACGGAAAATTCCCCAATGATTCCCTAACGATTCTTATGTCATTTTCATTAGGGAATCTCCCATGAATTTTACGGAAAATTCCCTAATGATTCCCTAACGATTCTTATGTCATTTTCATTAGGGAATATCCCATGAATTTAGCATAAAATTCCCTAATGATTCCCTAACGTTTGCTTGTGCAATTTCTTTAGGAAACCATATAATTTTATATGGTAAATAAATTAAATACGTATGTAATTATAATTTTAATTTATTGTATTGTATTAATTTATTGTATTATAAGCAACGGTGGCCAAAAGTATTTTGGCCCCATTTAAAGTTAGTTGTAGTCAAATTTTGAACTTAGCTTATGTTAAGTTTGGCGTCAATAGAAATGTCTTTTAAATTCCTTTTAAATGATGCAATACTTTTCTTAATTCAATAAGTACCCATTGATTATTTCGAATATTCGTAAAAGTCTACTTTGAGCAAAAAAAGTTTCAAAATAAACCTTAACGAATATTCGAAATAATCAATGGGTACTTATTGAATTAAGAAAAGTATTGCATCATTTAAAAGGAATTTAAAAGACATTTCTATTGACGCCAAACTTAACATAAGCTAAGTTCAAAATTTGACTACAACTAACTTTAAATGGGGCCAAAATACTTTTGGCCACCGTTGTATTATTACTACTTTTACTACTAATTACTATCTAACATATTTTCTCTATTTTCAAGCATATTTTTAATTTTTTTGTTGGAGTTAATTTTGTTGACATTATTTTTCACGCACTGCATAGCCTTCGCAAGTGCTTTTTCGGCCGGCTGGGTCGTATCTACCTGTGAAACGGCTTCTGAAATAACATTTTATAAAATAATATTAATAAAATTAAATACAATGCAAAGAACATTTAAAATATTTACCCAACAATGCCGGGAAAAACGAGGCATACGCTTTTAACGCCTTTTTTTTGGCTACACCCTCGATATTATGAGTTACTATCAACTCTTCTGCCAGAACTTTCTTTAGACTCTTTGACAGAGTTGCTTGGAGAAGCAATTCCTTCATTTCGGTTTTCTGCAAATAAAGGAAAATTAGTATATTATATAAAAAAAGGCATTAGTTAAGAAGCTTGTACTTACATAAATCTGCCTATTTTCTGGCGAAATTTTTAAATCAATGGCCATTAATTCTTCTATCGAAGTTATGGGGAAGGTAGACCCCTGTGCCTCTGTCGATTGGGCCCCTCGCTGAAGGATCTGCCTCAAATAGGCGTTTTGGGCTCCCATTTTTTCAGCAAGGAACCCAATCTCGGCCTTTATTTCCTTTGCCAGGTTCTCGAAGGATGCGTTAACATTCTCCTTAAACTCGTTAACATCGCGTCTCAAGCCCTCGATTTCGCGACGAAGTTCTGTGTGTTGTAGAAAATTTAAATTGAAAATTATTCTAAATAAAACAACATTGTTAGCAATTTGTCTAACCCTATTTCTTAACTTACGTGCACCTGAGGAGTTTTCCGGTTCATCGTCTAAATAAAAATATGAGCATTATTTTATGTTTTTTTTTTTAATTTGAATTAAAATACTTACGGTTTGTCGTAAAATTAATTTTGCGGACTTTCGTTGGGGGCTGTCCATTTGAGTCTGACATTCTAAAGAAGTTAATGGTTAGTTGTTAGTGGTTAGTAGTTAGTGGTTAGCGGTTATTGGTTATTAGTTATTAAATTTTATAATATGCATAATTTTTTTAATTACTTAAAAACACTTTTTTTTTTTTTTTTTGATTTTTGAATCATGGTAGGTGAATCTTCAAAGATATCTAAAGAGCCGTCCCTTTAGACATGCCCGATTCGTCTAATACGCCTACGGACTAAACACCTCCAATTATATTTTTCTAAAAAAATTAAAATATTTAAAGGTAGCAATACTTAAAATAAATCTAAACTGTAAATATATTAAAAATGTAAAAATGGTACTAATACCAAACCCCCCTTATATGGCAGGCCTACCGCTTTCCTATGAAACTGTGAAATATTAAATCTTTCTACTTCTGTTGCCATTTTTAAATTAACTAAACATATACCTAGGGACAAAGAGTTCAAAGGCTGCTCAAAAAAACTTCTAATGTCTAAAAATTTTCTACCTAAAATAAATATTTCTTCTAAATCTTGCTCAAAAGATTCTATCTGAATTGGGGTGTTATCTATTGTAATAAAAAAATTATCTGGCCTTCTATGACTTAGTGAAAATCCCTTTAACTTAAGCACATTTCTATCTAACTCTACTTTATCTTCTCTTCCCCCAATGTGGCTATCTTCAACTATTTTCGTATTAATTTGCTGCAATATTTGCGTGGGTTTACGGACAAATCGCTTAAGAGTTTGCAAATAATTTTCAAAGGAGTAAGAGGAGCCTGCAATCGGATCTCCGATCTGTTTAGCAGTTTCTCTTACATGCAATAAGCCGTGAACATTGTAGGACACACTGTTTTCACCAAAAATACGAGGAAAATTCTCAACAAATAGATTTAACATTTGTTGAGAAGTTTCGAGATTAGATTCTCTTTGTTTTTGGGAACACAGCAGTCTGTAGGCACAGTGGAGTAATAAAAACTCATAATACTGGTCATCAATAATTGTATCTTTAAGAGCTACAATACCAGTGTATAATAGAAATTGCCTAAACTCAGTTGCTTTCCAGTTAGGAAGCTCTAGCAATGTTCTCGGCTTTCGAGCAAACTCATTGGGGATGAATCTTTTCATTGATATTAATATTTCGGAGATCAAATTTTTATTTGGTTTTGAAATCTTACAAACCAATTTATTATTGTATAATCTATTTAAAAATTTACGCATGACACCCAATTCAATGAGATGCATGCAATCGAGTGGAACTTGAGTAACCATTAGGACTCCAAGTTTTTCAAAAGCGGACTGAACAGTTAAATACTCCTTTTTGTGGTGATTAGGGTATTTTCTAGAGCGAAAGTCTTCATCTGTTATTAATTCAGCACAGTTTGTACTAAATGTCAAAACAGAGTCTACTTTATGTGCTACCTGAAGGCACTTGCTACAGCCATGACTGGATGTATGTCCAGGTGTGCCTGTAACAAAAGCTCTTGCAGGAGCATCGCAGACAATTGCTCTAAGTTCTAAGTGAACTTTTTTATTTGAAATGGTGAGGCCATTTTTCATAATATCGGACAATTCACAAGTAAACTTAGATAAAAATATTTCGCAATTGAATGGCTTATTGTGACCCAAAAATACTCCTATTGGTAAGATAGGGCAATTATTAATATTATTCATTCTAATTAAAATGGGCCACAATTGCGCACGCGAGCTTTTAAATAACGGAAGTCCGTCAATATTAATATCAATGCTTAACACATCTGGAATATTGGGTAAAACTGAAAGTTTATTTAATTGCTTTGACAAGCCAATATGTAAATAGGAGCCTTCTCCAACTTCACTGATATCCGGCTTATCAGGGCAATTAAACGTATAGAAGGGCTTTACTTTCAAATTATGTGAATTTAAAATAGAAATGAGGTCCTTGGCACAGTTTCGTGTTGGTTTATGTTTTAAATACCAATTTTTCAATTGAGTATTTAAATCATCACCAACTTTTTCTTCTACTATTATTCTCTCCGTTTCTTCCTGCAACTCAACAAATTCTATTTCTTGCCCCACTGCCACTATCTGCTCACAAACATTGTCTATTTCCCTAAAACTTCTGCGTACAGATTCTAATCCATCACGCATAGCATCTCTTTCCTGTTTAACTAATCTGCGCATGTGCCTTTTACCAACCATTTTTATTTTATTGCTACCTTTAAATACTTTAATTTTTATTTTAGGCGAAACAACTTTATTTTTAAGTAATACAAAAATTATGCATATTATTATATATATTAAAATATAGATATAAACAAAAATATATATATATATATATTATATTATATGTATATATATAATATATATATATATATTAGAAAAGAAAATATTAATAATTAATTTGTTAAAATTTAAAAATGGGAAGAAAAAAAGCAAAAATAAAACAAATATATTAATATTAAAACACTTTAATGGCACTATCTACTCCCATAAATCAAATTTGTATAATAAAAAGCACTAATTTATATTTTTCTTTAACAAAAATAATATAACCATGAAAAAAATCGCAAATTTTTGACCTCAACTGTAATTTGATTTTTGGGTGTAGGCAATAGTATTTTTGTGAACATACACTGGCGATCATAATTATTTGCACAGCAAGTATTTTGAGATTTAGGGGCTTATATGCACCCTACCGGTAACATGTTGGCATCAATTCAACTTTTTTCTTCGTTTTAAAAAAAACAGTGACTGCAAAAATTTTTTTACCAAAAAATCTCATTGCTAACTTATTACTAAAAAATTACTATTTTAACCCCTTTTTATACAAAAAGTAATTTTTAGCAATTTTCGAAAAATCATAAAAAAAGTTGGTAAAAAAATTTTTGCAGTCACTGTTTTTTTTAAAACGAAGAAAAAAGTTGAATTGATGCCAACATGTTACCGGTAGGGTGCATATAAGCCCCTAAATCTCAAAATACTTGCTGTACGAATAATTATGATCGCCAGTGTATATATATGCATGCTTGTACATATAAAAACTTTATTGCAATTGCTGCTCATCGGGCTTGCACAAATAAAATAATCTTTATGAACATCCATACATACACTGCCGAACATATTTATTGGCACAGCAAACATTTTGAGATTTGGGGGCTTAATTGTTCCCTGATCGTTAACATGTTGGTATCAATGGAAAGGTCATATAAATTCCTTTTGAATGATATAAAACATTTCTTAACCCATTAAGTACCCTTCGAAAATTTCGAGTTTATGTAAAAGTCATTTTTCGAAACTTTTTTCCTCGATTTTTTACAAAAAATATTTTGATGCAAAAAAATTATTCAAACAATTTAAGGAGTAACTGCAAAAAAAATTTTTCAAAAATATTTTTGCTAGTATTTTTTATAATTTTTTAAAAATTGCTAAAAAGGCACTTTTTGTGTAAAAAGTAGGAAAAAGGGGTTAAAATGGTCATTTTTAGGATTTTCAAAAAATTATAAAAAATACTAGCAAAAATATTTTTGAAAAATTTTTTTTGCAGTTACTCCTTAAATTGTTTGAATAATTTTTTTGCATCAAAATATTTTTTGTAAAAAATCGAGGAAAAAAGTTTCGAAAAATGACTTTTACATAAACTCGAAATTTTCGAAGGGTACTTAATGGGTTAAGAAATGTTTTATATCATTCAAAAGGAATTTATATGACCTTTCCATTGATACCAACATGTTAACGATCAGGGAACAATTAAGCCCCCAAATCTCAAAATGTTTGCTGTGCCAATAAATATGTTCGGCAGTGTATATGTATAATTGATTATCAATCACGAAATTGATTATCAATCGAAATCACATCACTTAACTTGCCTGAAATTGTTTTTTCTTGCGTTTCTTTTATTAAAACCACTTCTCTCCTCTTGTCTTGACTTCAAATCGGCCGTGCTCTGCTTGCTGTCAGGAATCAAATGGACTCGTAGACAAAGCGACGCGCGCCGACAATCAATGACAAAAACAACAATAGGTCCCGTTAACCTTTTTTTTGTTGGCCCGAGCGATTGCCACGTGCTGTTGCACATATTTTCTATCACTCTTGTTGGCAGCGGGGGCCCCGCGGGGAAAACTCGGGTTCGCCCGACATACAATTTTAGTCGACGTCAACGTCGGCCGAAAACTTGTACGCCCGACAGAGAAAAAAGTAACAACAACAAGAAACCAACAGCCTCTGCCTGCAACGTACAATTTTTGTCGACGTCAACGTCGGCCGAAAACTTGTACGCTAGAGAGGGAAAGAAAATAGAAAAAATGAACAGCAACAGCCTCTGCCTGCAACGTACAATTTTTGTCGACGTCAACGTCGGCCGAAAACTTGTACGCTAGAGAGGGAAAGAAACAAAGAAAAAACGAACAGCAACAGCCTCTGCCTGCGTCGCTTAAGCAGCACACGCACGACGTACATTTTTTTTGGACGTCGGCACGCAACGAAACAAGAGAAACGAACAGAAACAGACGAAAACTAACTCTGCCTGCGTCGCTCGAGCAGAGGCCGGTCGACGCTGGCAGAACTATTAGAAAAATAACAACAAAATGACAAAATATAACAACAACATCAATGAAAAGGAATTTGATATCTGCAGGGATTAAAAAAAAAACACACACGAATTGTATCCCACACACACTCATTCAATTGCACATCACACTACACACACACACCATTGTAACATAATTTCATACATTTGATAAAACACCGAAAATTCGAGCTGCTGTATTGCAGTCACGGCGTTTCATCTCAGCCTTATAATTTAATTAATTATTATTTTGATTTACTTGTTTTTTGTTTTCTTTATCTTTTGATTTCATTATTATTTGATTTTGTTAAACTTATAATTCTTTTTCTTTTCGTTTGTTTCTTTTAATTTATATTTTCATTCGCTCTTAATTTTCTTTCTTTTGTTTATTATTTTCGATCATTCATTCCATACCGCTTTCATTAAAATTCATACATTCATTCATTGACCATTCAAGCGAATTGGAAAACAATAAACAAGGAAATAAATAACATCCAATCAGAGTATTTAAATTGCAGGCATAGGGTTGTGGCATATGTGTCTATGTAATATTCTTGTTCTAATCCTAAGCAACATCTAGCTACATGCAACCAAGTTCGTCGGGGCCCCTACGTTTCTTCTGGTGAGTGATTACTAACTTGAATATACATATATCTACATTTTGCCATTCTAGTTTTTTTTCTCTGAATACCAAAAGGTCGTTCGTTAAACATTTTTTTTTCCTTTTATCGAATCGGGCCAAACTAGCATGAAATGAAGTAAATTAATAATCATCGTTAAAGCTAAAACCAAGCGAAAGAAAGAAAAGAAAGTCACATAACAAAAATAAAGTAAATAAAATTAAATTAAATAGAAAGGAATACCATTAACGAAAAGAACTTATAAATAGTTATCGATAATTTGAACCGTTTTGATCTGGAGTGAAATAAATATTGCTAAGTCATGAATTAATTTGGAAATATTGTATAAATAATGATTAAAATTTATAAAATATAAAATCGTTTGTATAATGAACATGATGTGCTAATTCCTTAATTTTCTAGGGGCTCCAAGGTACGCAGTGCAGCAGCGAAATGGGTGGAAACAGAACATGTTTCTATTTCTGCATGGTTGGGTGGGTGAAGAAGGAGAGCATACCAGCTGGCTCTCCTCGATTGGTCATCGATAGCCGATAGTTCCTACCGATATATTTTTCTAATGTATCGTTGAATTCGTGGTATTTATTTCCCGTGCTGTCTAATATTATTTGTTGTAACACCACAGCCAAAGCCCGCACAAAACCCAGCCCAATTTCCCTGAGCTCAGCCGGCTCTAATGTAGACAGTGTGCGTGACCGAGGCCATGATGAACTGTCAGTTACATAATAATTGGCGCCCAACGTGGGGCCGAATAGGCCTCGTAAAATCAGTCTAAATCCGTTTAATGTATCTTTGCATTTTTTTTTGTTCCCCGCTCTTCCCTTGATTTTTTCATCTCCCGAGTCCTTTCCGCGAACCATCAGTGATCCATCACATTTTTCATTAGCTTCTGTCGATAGCCATATATTGTATTGTATAATGAACATGATGTGCTAATTCCTTAATTTTCTAGGGGCTCCAAGGTACGCAGTGCAGCAGCGAAATGGGTGGAAACAGAACATGTTTCTATTTCTGCATGGTTGGGTGGGTGAAGAAGGAGAGCATACCAGCTGGCTCTCCTCGATTGGTCATCGATAGCCGATAGTTCCTACCGATATATTTTTCTAATGTATCGTTGAATTCGTGGTATTTATTTCCCGTCCTGTCTAATATTATTTGTTGTAACACCACAGCCAAAGCCCGCACAAAACCCAGCCCAATTTCCCTGAGCTCAGCCGGCTCTAATGTAGACAGTGTGCGTGACCGAGGCCGTGATGAACTGTCCGTTACATAATAATTGGCGCCCAACGTGGGGCCGAATAGGCCTCGTAAAATCAGTCTAAATCCGTTTAATGTATCTTTGCATTTTTTTTTGTTCCCCGCTCTTCCCTTGATTTTTTCATCTCCCGAGTCCTTTCCGCGAACCATCAGTGATCCATCACATTTTTCATTAGCTTCTGTCGATAGCCATATAAAATCAGGAACATGCTGCATCGATCAGTGGTCGAGAACAGACCTTTTATATATGTGCTATTTATTTTTGCATCATGACTCTTCAAGTCACGACGAGTCAATATTTTGGTATGGCGAGAATGGTAGGATATTTTTATTCTGAGTATTCGGATTAATACCTCGTTCGCCGTCATCGAAATTCATGATCGAGTCATCGGAATCGAGATTGCTCATTTTGGAGTTTTTCGAAATGTTCCTCTTCCAAATGACTAGACTTTCACACGAAATTTATTTTTTTTTTTAGTTTCTGAGAAGGGAACCATTATGGTTATCGATGATCAATGTTCACATACGCT
Organism: Drosophila limbata; assembly: GCA_963924055.1. Taxonomy (NCBI): domain Eukaryota; kingdom Metazoa; phylum Arthropoda; class Insecta; order Diptera; family Drosophilidae; genus Drosophila; species Drosophila limbata. The sequence goes on from CAWUOW010000303.1 coordinate 233,084, forward strand.
GTTGTGCTGCTGCCTTGGATAAGTCCTCTATATTTCCAACGATTATCGAATTATCAATTAATTTTTTGTCTTGATTATTACAAAATTTTTATTATTATTCTGCATTTCTTTATAACAATAAATTTCTCATAATGGGTGTCAGACGCAGTACAGAGAATTTATCTGGAATATTAAACAGTATGGTGTTGTGTACAATTTGCAATGACGATACGAGTGTTATCGAAACTACGTGTAAGCACAAATTTCATCGGATGTGTTTGTCCAGTTGGCTGGACTCTAACGAAACGTGTCCCAATTGTCGTCAACCATGTGCTCAAGCCTTGGTTAGGAATGCGGCGAGCGATCGCAGATCTGGTGTGCAGGGGAATCAGTGATTACCTCTGCCTCCTAATACAGGGACCGTTCCCAAACCAAGAATTAATACGAGGTCGCAAGCTAGGGGCAATTCCAACTCTCAGGCATTTCGTTCCAATCCTCGAAGAGATTCAGTGTCGGCCAAGCCTCCAGACGCGTCAGATTCGAGTGCTATGACTGAGGAACGCATTCAACGATTGATATCGCAGTCGTTGGACAGCTATCGGGACAGCATGGCTGCTATGATATCGGAACAAATAACTGCGGCTGTCCGTAATTTGAATTTAGCTTCTCCTCGACAGGAATCCCATGATGAGCCGCAGCTCGAATGGGAAAACGACATTGCTCCGTCTTTTCCTCGCCTTAGTAGCGTGAGCAACATGAGGATGCGGGATGATGCGAACTCTAGTCGACCACCAAGAGCGCGCGTTATGCCCAATGATGTCCCAATTGAGAGACCGGACAGGGTGTCCAACACAATTTCCAATTGGCGAATTAAATACTCCGGTTCGGCAAATGATCTTCCCATAGAGGATTTCATCTACCGAGTCAATTGTCTTACGACTCAATGTTTGGGCGGGAACTTTACGCTTTTGACTCAATTTGCGCATTTTTTGTTTTCGGGTCATGCCCTGTCTTTTTATTGGAGAATTCACAGAACAGCTGTCAATATGAATTGGTTGAGCTATGCAGTAGATTGCAGGAGCGCTACCAGGATCAGAGGACAGATAGGGACATTAAGAATGCCATGCGGCGCAGGAAGCAGGGATCCAATTGGAGTTTCGATGACTTCTTGGATGCAATTTTAACGATCGCTGATTCCTTGCGCGAACCCATGTCTGATAGCGAGCTGACAACAGAGATTCGCCATAACTTGAGGTCCGAGCTTCTGCATGAACTCATGTTATTGACACTCCCGATTTAGCCACGTTACGCAAAGAATGCCATCGACATGAGGAATTCTACCGCAGCATCAGTTCGCATTCCCGGTCAAATTTCAGGAAGCCGGTAATCAACGCTATCGCACATGAAGACGATTCCGGGTAAGATGCAGAAGAAATCCCAGCTAACGATGTTTGTGCTGTTCGTTCATTGGACAACGTTAAATGTTGGAACTGCGAGGAACAGGGCCATCGTTACCATGACTGTCTCCAGCCTAGACGCGTTTTCTGCTATGGGTGCGGAGCCGCAGAAACGTACAAGCCCAATTGTGCTAAATGCAAATCCGACTCGAAAAACATGCCGAAGGATGCTCGCCGGAATCCGAGAGGCGACGTCCGACGCTAGTCTCGGAGTTTAGAATAGATAATACCTGCAAAGACATTAATACTTTACCTGACGTGACAAATACCCGGACTTTCAAAGCTTATCAACAGAATATCAACAGCGTAGAGCCGAAATTTTTAACGCTGACTGCGTACTTGCGACCAAATCTCGTTCGTCAAGGCGTATGCATGACTTCTGGCAACGTCAACGATCCCTCCGCCATTTCACGGTTTCCTCCATAGTTCATAGAAGCAGTGACATTCGGCCTTTTACGCAAGTCGAGATTCCTGGCAAGGAATATCTCGCACTTCTGGACAGCGGAGCTAACAAAAGCGTGATTGGAGGAAATCTGGCCCAACATTTAGTTTCCAACAATTTGGTGCTCGACAAAAGGAAGGGAATAGTTCGCACTGCGGATGGTCAGTCGCAATGTGTAGAGGGGCTAATTACCGTACCTTTGTCGTACAATTTACTGACTTATAATTTCGAATTCCTTGTAGTCTCGGCGATCAAACAGGATGTCATCAGTGGGATGGATTTTTGGGAAAAGTTTGGCATATCTATCAGCCCGTTTTATTCCGTCAGTGAGATCCAATCAGACTCTATCAATGATTCGCTTACAGTACATTTATCAGGCCTTCAACAGTCCCAATTGGATGCTGTCATCAGTTTGTTTCCTTCCTTTGAAAAGAGTGGTCTCGGAGTCACTACGCTGATTCAGCATAATATCGACACCGCGAGCGCAAAGCCAATCAAGCAAAGGTTTTACCCCTTGTCTCCGGCAAAGGAGAAACTCTTGTGCGGCGAAATTGACCGAATGATAGCGATGGACGTAATAGAGGAAGCACCAAGTTCTCCATGGTCCTCTCCTGTGACTTTGCACATCAAGCCTGGCAAGGTGAGATTTTGCTTAGACGCTCGAAAGTTAAATGCCGTTACGGTGCGGGACGCGTATCCAATTCCGATTATGGATGGACTGCTTAGCAGACTTCCACCGGTCCACTGCATCTCCAAAGTGGATTTAAAGGACGCGTTTTGGCAAATCTGTCTCGACGAAGAGTCTCGAGCAAAGACAGCATTCACTGTGCCGAACCGTCCTCTTTATCAATTCAAACAGATGCCTTTTGGATTGACCAACGCACCGCAGACGATGAGCCGCTTGATGGACTTGGTTATTCCTTATCAGCTGAAGTCCCATGTCCTCGTTTATCTGGACGACTTGCTGATTCTTTCCTCGAGCTTTGATGACTATTTGATTCATCTGACTGAAGTAGCGACGCAGTTGCGGAACTCGGGATTGACAACAAATGTGCAGAAGAGTCAGTTTTGCTTGAGGAAGGTAGATTACCTCGGTTTTCTCGTGGGCGACGGCACTCTTCAAGTTAATCCGGATAAAATCCAGGCTGTGGAAGAATTTCCAGTTCCGAAGACGCAGAAGCAACTCCGGAGATTTTTAGGGATGACCGGCTGGTACCAGCGTTTTATTCCAAACTATTCATCAGTTATTTTCTCACTCACGGATCTTTTGAGAGGCAAATCCTTCCAATGGAACGATCAAGCTCAGTTGGCCTTCGAAAATGTAAAAGGCAAGTTATGTTCAGCTCCGTTTTTAGTTCACCCGAACTATGACAAGCCCTTCATCGATCAATGCGACGCATCTCTTCACGGTGTAGGAGCGGTGTTAGCCCAATGTGATGATTCCGGCTGCGAACGCCCAATAGCGAATATGTCGAAGAAACTGAATAAGGCTCAACGCAACTGAAAATTCTAATAATTTTTAGATTTAAATAACTAGCAACAATTAAAAAACGAGACGCGGCTTTCGTGTAATATATCGAGTTTATAATGTGTTGGCTTCAGTGCACAAACGACGATTAATTTTAGCTTAGCCTAAGCAAGAGCGTGGACCACAATTCGGCCGCACGCAATGTGAATTCGCCGTCGGCAAAGTGCCGATCGGCTAATGAGGTGAATTGCAACGTACAAGCTAAGAGCAACTTCAACTTAAATCTATACAAATTCAAATTTCTCTCTTAACTTAACTTAGGCTACAAAATTCATAATTTGACAAACTAAATTAATCTACTCCAACATTCCGGCCCCGTTGACGAGCTCCGGTCTTCAACAAATTGGGATGCGCGCCAACTTATGGATTGGCCTTTTAATGACGCCGGCCGCCGTTTTGATTTCGGCCACCCGCACCTTGCCGTCCTCTCCAGCTATTGCGCGTGTTACGCGACCTGTGATCCACCTCTGTGGAGGGCTGTTGTCGTCGTGCACCAGCACGACCGCTCCTTCGACCAGGTTGGCCTCGCCTTTGCTCCACTGGACTCGCTGCTGCAGGCTGAGCAGGTAGTCCCTGGACCACTTGCGCCAGAAGAGCAGTTTGAGCTCCGACAACTGTCGCCACCGCTTCAAGTACGCGGGTACGGGCTTGCTGCTGCACTCTCCTTGCGTGGATCCGTGCGGCAGCTCCAGCAAAGGCTGCCCGATGAGCAAGTGCCCTGGAGTGATGACCTCCCCGTCGTTCGGATCGCTGGTGTCCGCCACGAGAGGCCTGGAATTGAGCAACGCCTCGACGTCCACCAGATGCGTGCTCAACTCGTCCGGCGTTAGATTGGCGTTGCCTGCCCCTCGCAAAAGCCTGTGTTTGGCAGCCTTTACTGCTGCTTCCCACAGCCCGCCGAAGTGCGGTGCCCTCGGAGGAATAAACTTCCATTGCACCGCTCTCTCCGCTGCGTACTCCGTCAGCCTCGCCTTGCTCTCCAGAAACGCCTCCTGCAGCTCCTTCAGCACGTTGCTCGCTCCCACGAAGTTCGTGGCATTGTCGCTGAACATCGTCTCCGGCAGTCCTCGTCTTCCAATGAACCTTTTAAAAACATTAAGAAAGGCGTCAGTGGACAAATCGGTCACCAATTCTAAATGAACCGCCTTTGAGGCAAAACAAACAAAAACGGCAACGTACGTTTTAACTGGTGGTCTACCTCTAATCCTGTAGCTGACGTAGAACGGTCCACAGAAATCTACACCACAAACTCTAAAGGGCCGACCTTCTCGAAGGCGGTCTGCTGGCAAATTTCCCATTATTTGCCCCAACAATTTTGGTTTGTATCGAAAACAGTGTACGCAATTTCGAACAACTTCAGTGCAAATGCTTCGAGCATTGACCACCCAAACTTGCTGCCTCAACAGTCCAACAAGTACTTTTGCACCAGCATGATAGTGCCTCAGGTGCAATTGCCTAACGAATTGTCTGACGAATTCAGACTTCTTGGGCAATAACAAGGGAAACTTAGCGTCGTACGAAATAGGCCCATGTAGCAAACGCCCACCTACTCGAATCAATTCAAATTTTACGCCATTTTCCTCACACTCGTGGATGAATGGATTCAATGACTGCAGTATTGGTGCTAGTACTGCTGACTTTTTCAACAATTTGAACTCACTGCTATATGTTGTGCTCTGTACAACTGCGACCAGCTTTGAAAACGCAATTTGTCTTTCTGATGCAGATACAATGTGAGATTCCTGTCTAAGCTGCTTGAAACAAAATCGAAGTACATACGCCATTATACGGATCAGCTTAGAAAACCTAGACTGTTGATTAATTAATTGCACAATACAATTAGACTCCGATTCAGCCAATCCTAGTGTTAAAACGAGCGCACTTTTCTTATCTTCTGACGCTTTAACTTCTGATGCAATTTCGAACTGGTGGAGCTGAGGCCATCGATCTTCTGATTCCATCAAAAAACTTGGCCCGTTGAACCACAAGGAACTTACAATTTCATTAATATCGGTTCCCCTTGAAACCAAGTCTGCGGGATTAGAGTCTGTAGGAACGTGACGCCACACTACTCCATTGGACAATTCCTGAACCTCGGCAACTCGATTTGCCACGAAAGTACCCAATGTACACGAGTCACGCTCCAACCAATACAAAGTGACCTGCGAGTCTGACCAAAAATTCACACTGTCTATTGTGAACTTCGTCATTGTACTCGACACTTGTTGCCACAGCTTGGCCAGCAACAGTGCTGCACAAAGCTCTAGCCGGGGTATTGTTTTCACATTGAGCGGAGCTACCCTAGACTTAGCTGTGAGCAAAGAGACGCCAACATCTTTGTTGTTACATGTTCGGATGTAGATGCAACAACCATAGGCATGACTGGAGGCGTCAGCAAAGCCATGGACTTGGACCTGCTGGTAAAAATTCAAACACACATACCGAGGGATCGAGATTTTATGCAAGTCCCGCAGGGTAGTGATAAACTTGTTCCATGCAGTGTGAAGACTCATAGGAATAGCTTCATCCCAATCTACCTTCAGCCTCCATAATTCCTGTAACAAAATTTTTGCCTTAGTGACAATGGGACATAATAAGCCAAGAGGATCAAACAAACGAGAGGCTATGGACAAGATGTTACGCTTTGTTGGTTTTAAGGAGGCAAAACTATCCACGTCAAGATGATATTTGAACACATCTCCTTGAGGTGCCCAACGCATTCCAAGCGTTTTAACAGAGCTTTGCTCATCAATTTTTATCGAGATTTCCTCACTGGCGTCACTTTCACCAGACTGATTGTGACGATTAGAAGCCCACTTGGCCAGTGGAAATCCTCCTGAGTGCAGTATCTCAGTTACTTGGCTGCAGATGGTGTCCAGTTCTGTTAAACTGTCTGCACCTGCCAGCATGTCGTCGACATAGAAGCACGTTTTAATCACTTCCGAGCCAATGGGATGTGATTGTGAGTGAATATTTGCCAATTCAAACAAACAACGAACAGCCAAAAAGGGTGCTGACGCTGTACCATATGTAACAGTATTCAACCTGTATGCCTGTATATTTTGCGAAGTATTTTCTCTCCACAGCACAAGTTGAAAGTCTCTGTCTTCCTCAGAAACATTTATCTGCCTATACATTTTTGAAATGTCGGCAGTTACGGCATACTTGTTCAACCGAAAGTTGACCAGCGTTGAATACAACTCCCTCTGAATAGTAGGCCCCACCATTAGTGTTTCATTGAGTGAAACTGCTGTTGACGACTTGCTTGATGCGTCAAAAACAACACGAAGTTTGGTTGAGGTACTCTCAGGTCTCAGAACGCATTGATGAGGAATATAGTAATGCTGTTCGAGAGGAGCAGACTTCAGAATGGACATATGTCCCAAATCCAAATACTCTTTCATGAAGTCATGATACATATTTCTAAGGGTTTCATCCCTTGATAATTTGCGCTCAAGTTGCAAAAATCGCCTTTCAGCAGTTTGAAAGGACAGGCCAAGAACTTTGGGATCGGTCTTAAAGGGAAGATTCACTTGAAAACGACCAGAAGATAGCCGTCTTACAGTTTTCTGAAAATGTAGTTCACAGGCCTGCTGTTCAGCTGTTTGGCAAACAGCCTTCGACTCGATTGGACAGTGGTCCAATTCCCAGAAACGGTTGACTAATGAGTCGAGAGAACAATTGAAAACTTGAGCTACCGAACTCCCACTAAACTGTTGCCGAGGCACTTGACCAGAACATTTGCCTGCAACAATCCAGCCGAGCAATGTTTTTTGCATTATGGGAAGATCGGAGTGTAACTTTATTTGCCCAACGCACAATAATCCATAAAACATTTCCGCTCCCAACAGCACGTCTACCTTAGCTGGCTTATAAAACTCTGGATCTGCCAACTTGATGTTTTTTGGTATTTTCCAGTTTAATGTGGAAATAGATTGACCAGGCTGAGATGTAGAAATCGACTTGAGTACCCAGCACTCAGCGGAAAAAGTGTGGGAGTTCAAACGAGATTGAAATGATGCGCAAACCTTGTTTTTGCTATCTGTAGTTGCACCACCAACCATTGCGATAGCGAGGGAAGTAGGCTCCCGCTTGAGCCGTAATCTTTGTGCCATGCTTTCAGACATCAAATTTATTTGTGAGCCACTGTCGAGCAGAACTCGTGCTGGCTGCAATTGTCCGAATCTATCTTTAATGTTCACAATAGCGGTAGCGAGAACGACTTGATCTGCATTAAGCACGTGACCCACATATGCCCCTGAAGTCGAGGCTTGAAGTGCCACTGCCTCACCCTGTACAGGTGCATTATACCTGTGGAGCAAGGAATGGTGAGGCTTCGAACAGACTCGACACTTCGACGCCTTGCAGTTCGAAACTATGTGTCCCACGGTCAAACAATTAAGACACAACTTTTGAGTTTTGACATACTCAAACCGTTGCATGACGGAAATGGCACTAAACGACGGACAAGAATATATATTGTGGTCAGCAGACTTGCAATAAGTACATGCAGACGACGACTTATGACCTCCAGTAGCACAAGCAAAAGAAGATTTCTGTTGCGGCTTTCTAACGTCATTACGTGACTTTGTCTTATCGCGAGTGGACTCTTCTGCTGACAAATATTGGTACCTTCTATTTAATTGCTTAGCGCAATCTTCCCAGGATGGCAGCTTGTCATAATCAAGCTGCTCCTCAAATTTAGATTTGGTCACATGGTCCACCTTTGCCATGACCATATGAATGATCATTGCATTAGAAATATCCTTTTCATCACCCAACGACGACAACGAGGCATATATAGCAGACACTGTGTCTATCATTGATCTCAAACTCGACGCCGATGGTTTGGTCATGCTTGGTATATCGAACAATTGGGCAACCGTATCAAAAAATATAAGGCATTTATTGTCGTATACAGACTTGAGACTGGCGAGAGCCTTAGGGTAATTACAATCTGTTAGCTGATACGGCTTCACTACACCTAACGCTTCATCTGACAAACAAGACACTAAATGATTGAATTTTTCAACATTTGTCAATGAGGCATCATCATCCACTAGACTTTCGAAGAGGCACATAAAATTCCTGAACTCCGAATGTTTACCACTGAATTTAGGTAAACGCATTTTCGGCAGCTGCGATCGCTGGCTCAAGTTCATTGAGCAGTCGTGTTGTGCCTGTGGAACAGGTTGCGGTTTAGCTGCATTCATATACAAGGCCTTTGTTATCACACACAAATCCTCTAACGGCCCTCTACTTTCATTAGCTGGATTTAAACTGTCCAGCTCAGCCTGTAAATTCATAGCTTTTTCGATATATCCTTCTAATAGCTCTAAGCGACAAGCTAACTCAGTTTTGTCAGATGAAATAGTTTTTAACTTAACTGCTGTTTGCATTCGAGCAATATCAGCACTGACTTTATCGAATTTCTGTAAACACACTGTTAACTTTGCACTATATTTAGATCCTGTTGGCTTTTCGCCTAATTGATTATCTGGATCTACCATAATTAAGCGGAGGAAAAAGCTAATAAAACAAAAATAAAAATAAAAAACTTTTTTAAAACGCACAAACTTTTCGACAAACTTTTTAAGCTACCCTCGCACAAACACTGCAAGTATGTAACAAAAACGACAAGCTCGCCTACTGAACACACATACGCACGTAATGCGTTATGTGTACAAGCAAACGAAAAAGATCCAAACGACCGAAAGTAAGCAAGCCAAACGTTTACTGCAGCTACTTGTGGGCAGCAGCGTTAGAATATGCGGGGTGCGGGGGAAAGAGAGCAAGTGAGAGAATTTGGCGCGAGCGCACACACAAGCAAGCGAATGTAATTACAGCTGCTCAAGCCAAGCTTGAACTGCAAGCAGAACGAAATGAAAAGAACAAACGAAATTGGCGCGAGCGCACGCACAAACAAACCAATGTATTGGACCGAAGCAAGCAAAGAGCGAAGTTAGGTGAACGAACGCCCAAACGAACTGATGTTGATGCCCAAAACTGTGAACAAGCGTTGTGTGTATGTGCAATTGCAAATATATGTCTGTATGTATTTACATATATTTGTACGTAGCCTTTAAACAAAGAGAAACCGCGACACTTTGCATTTGCACAAACACACAAACAACCAAATATGAAATATGCAATAAATAGACCACTTTTTTGTTTGTTTATATTAAAAGGTAAATGTTGCCGTTTTGTTTATTGTATTTGTAATAAAGTTATGTGCAAAATTATATTATGTTGTGTTTTCAACAATTATGATGACACACATATACATATATGATTTAAATTAATAAATATTGAACACAACTTTATTATTTAATGCGAAATAAGTTTATTACAAACAAGGGGGGTGAGTGCCAAAGTTTGAGCTGTTTTATACATGTAATGAACGTACGTACATATAATATGTATGTATGTATGTATATCAAACAATTTAATTTTGGTCGACTTTAGCGACACCACAAATGACACAAGCTCAATGTTTGGCACAGAATACCTGAAGGCTTTCAAGAGAATCCATGGAAACCGATCGGCTCATATTTTCTCCAACGGCGACAATCGAAGGTACAAAAAATGCAGCGGCAAGCGTCCAAAAAGATGTTGAGTTGTTTTTGTTGAATTAAAACACTCGCGAAGCACAAAGCCAACACCGCGAATCAAACAAATCACGAAAAAACCGAAGTCCCTGCTCGGGCGCCAATGAAAATTCTAATAATTTTTAGATTTAAATAACTAGCAACAATTAAAAAACGAGACGCGGCTTTCGTGTAATATATCGAGTTTATAATGTGTTGGCTTCAGTGCACAAACGACGATTAATTTTAGCTTAGCCTAAGCAAGAGCGTGGACCACAATTCGGCCGCACGCAATGTGAATTCGCCGTCGGCAAAGTGCCGATCGGCTAATGAGGTGAATTGCAACGTACAAGCTAAGAGCAACTTCAACTTAAATCTATACAAATTCAAATTTCTCTCTTAACTTAACTTAGGCTACAAAATTCATAATTTGACAAACTAAATTAATCTACTCCAACAGCAACTATACCGTGACAGAGCTCGAATGCTTGGCAGTTGTTTTGGCGATAAAAAAATTTCGTATGTATATCGATGGTCATCCGTTTAAAGTTGTTACCGATCACGCCAGTCTGCGTAGGCTGATGAACCAACCAGATCTTAGTGGCAGACTCGCGCGTTGGGCAATCAAACTGCAGGGGTTTTGTTTCGCAATCGAGCATCGCAAGGGGAGTGAAAATGTCGTGGTGGATGCCTTGTCCAGGTCATTCGAAGGTGATGAAGAGGTTTGCGCAATGGAAGTCGAAGTCTTTCCGGAGATAAATCTCGAATCAGAGGCATTCAACTCTGTAGAGTATCGCCAGTTGAAGGACAAATATGATTCGACGGCTTCATTTACCATCGCACAGAGTTTACGGACGAAGAACAGCGTTGGAAATTATTGGTTCTCGAGGCGCTGAGGGAAGATGTGATTAGATCCGCTCATGATCAACCGTCATCAGCACATTGCGGCATGTCAAAGTGTCTTGAGCAAATCCGGCGCAAATTTTTCTGGCCAGGGATGGTAGTTCAAGTTCGAGATTACATTCGAGATTGCGAGGTGTGCAGGACGACGAAGCATCCAACGATTGCGCTACGATCGTCTATGGGGGAGCGGATTGAGAGCGAGAGGCCATTTCAGCATCTGTATTTGGATTTTATAGGGCCGTTTCCTCGCACCAAGAAGGGCAACATTGGAATGTTCATAATTCTCGACTACTTTTCAAAATTCACTTTTCTAAAAGCGGTTAAGAAATTTACCTCGAAGGTAGTGATAGAGATTTTAAGGGAAGAGATTTTTACCTGTTTCGGGGTTCCCGAAATCATTGTTACCGATAATGGCACTCATTTTAAAAGCCGAGAGGTAGCAGAATTTCTTTCCAAGTACGGTATCGCGCATGTTTACACAGGTGCATATGCACCGCAATCGAACGCAGCCGAGAGGGTGAATCGTTCAATCAACGCCGCGCTCAGAGCCTATGTTCGCAAGGATCAGCGAGAGTGGGATGTGTTCCTCAGCAGCATTAACTGTTCTCTTCGAAAGAGTATCCACCAATCGATTGGAATGTCCCCGTACGTGGTCGTTTTCGGTCAGCAAATGCTAACTCACGGACGGGACTTTAAATTACTCCGTCAACTCGATGCACTCAATGAGCCCGCGATGAATTTAAACCGGTCTGACGAAATGCAATTGATCAGAGCAACAATCGATAAACACATGTTGAAGGCTTACGAGAAAAATCAACGCTCATATAATCTGAGAGCGAAACCGCGATCGTTTGAAGTAGGTCAGGAGGTAACAAAGCGGATTTTTCACTCAGCAACGCTGCTGCTAATTTTAATGCTAAATTAGCACCCGTTGGCACAAAAGCCCGCGTGAAAAAACGAATTGGACAATCGCTATATTTGTTGGAAGATCTATCGGGCAAGGAATTAGGTCACTTCCACATTAAGGACATCTGGTAAATTTGCGTAGGCACCTTCGATTTTTTTTTTCTTTCCAGTTTTCACTTCAAGCGAGCTTTTGAAATTAAAACTGTGGAGGGGGGGTGTGAAGGTGCATAAGAAAATATTATTTTTATAATAATTATTCCCACGATGGAATACATTTTATTTATCGAATTAATTACTGAACAAGTTCTTTCGCACCGGGAACAAAACGCCGCTACCTTGCTCCGCCCAGTTCGCGATGAATCGATAGTTTTCACATCAAAAACAATCGAAGATCGTCCACCGCTGAGCGGCCATACTGAAACTGACAAACATGAAAGCAAAGCGAGAAATTTTATGTGCGCTGTGCGAAAAAATTCACAATCGGCAATAATAAAATACGGAAAGTGACAATAAAACAATCAAATTAGTGCAGTGCCACTGGTGGGCAACTCCACCACGTTATCGTTACCTGGTTCTACTACCAAATCAAGTGAGTGCATTGGAGTTCATCTCTAACCTCATTTGACCAACGTGCTGTGTTTTTTTCCACATAGTTGAAAATTCTTGTTGGCCCAATATTCGGTGTGTGGAGGGTGGTTACGGAGAGCAGAGTGCTTCGGTGGATCATCGAACATCAGACCAGGAAACCATCGTGCGGATCGTGTGGGTACTGTCTGCGAATACACTTGGGTAGAACGGCAGTATCCCACAGGCCACGATCGCCATCTGTTTTCTTTGCTGGACGAGGAGCTGCACAGGGCTATTGGAGTCTCTGCCCAGCGCACTCAACTCATAGCTTTTTTTTGGAAGGTGTTCTGCATTGGCATATTGGATCGCAGCGGAAAATTAATTGTTTTTTTTTATACCCAGATCCGTTCACGCACATACATATACACACAATTGAGTGTGACCTATTTACACACATTCAATTGTCATACACACACACACAACCAATCAAAAACCCTCATGTGATTGTGACACATTAAAAAAAAAACACACACGAATTGTATCCCACACACACTCATTCAATTGCACATCACACTACACACACACACCATTGTAACATAATTTCATACATTTGATAAAACACCGAAAATTCGAGCTGCTGTATTGCAGTCACGGCGTTTCATCTCAGCCTTATAATTTGATTAATTATTATTTTGATTTATTTGTTTTTTGTTTTCTATATCTTTTGATTTCATTATTATTTGATTTTGTTAAACTTATAATTCTTTTTCTTTTCGTTTGTTTCTTTCAATTTATATTTTTATTCGCTCTTAATTTTCTTTCTTTTGTTTATTATTTTCGATCATTCATTCCATACCGCTTTCATTAAAATTCATACATTCATTCATTGACCATTCAAGCGAATTGGAAAACAATAAACAAGGAAATAAATAACATCCAATCAGAGTATTTGAATTGCAGGCATAGGGTTGTGGCATATGTGTCTATGTAATATTCTTGTTCTAATCCTAAGCAACATCTAGCTACATGCAACCAAGTTCGTCGTGGCCCCTACGTTTCTTCTGGTGAGTGGTTACTAACTTGAATATACATATATCTACATTTTGCCATTCTAGTTTTTTTTCTCTGAATACCAAAAGGTCGTTCGTTAAACATTTTTTTTTCCTTTTATCGAATCGGGCCAAACTAGCATGAAATGAAGTAAATTAATAATCATCGTTAAAGCTAAAACCAAGCGAAAGAAAGAAAAGAAAGTCACATAACAAAAATAAAGTAAATAAAATTAAATTGAATAGAAAGGAATACCATTAACGAAAAGAACTTATAAATAGTTATCGATAATTTGAACCGTTTTGATCTGGAGTGAAATAAATATTGCTAAGTCATGAATTAATTTGGAAATATTGTATAAATAATGATGAAAATTGATAAAATATAATATCGTTTGTATAATGAACATGATGTGCTAATTCCTTAATTTTCTAGGGGCTCCAAGGTACGCAGTGCAGCAGCGAAATGGGTGGAAACAGAACATGTTTCTATTTCTGCATGGTTGGGTGGGTGAAGAAGGAGAGCATACCAGCTGGCTCTCCTCGATTGGTCATCGATAGCCGATAGTTCCTACCGATATATTCTTCTAATGTATCGTTGAATTCGTGGTATTTATTTCCCGTCCTGTCTAATAGTGTTTTTTGTAACACCACAGCCAAAGCCCGCACAAAACCCTGCCCAATTTCCCTGAGCTCAGCCGGCTCTAGTGTAGACAGGGTGCGTGACCGAGGTCGTGATGAACTGTCCGTTACAATATAAATAATGGAAAGGAGCGCCTGTGGAAGGCAACACGTCATAATCGTTATATGGAATCAATTGCTATGGGAAAAGGTCTATTTTTAAAACCATATAAAAAGGTTATTGTCTATTTTATAAGCCATTTCCAAAAAACTATTAGTTAAACTACCCAGTCGACCACTAACCGATATTGATTTCATTGGTTAAAGGCAATTCCCACGATCCGTTTTTCACCGACACTTTTTTACCGTTGGTAAATTTTGCCATTCGTAGTTTTTGATCATAAGTCATGAAGGGGGGTTCAATGAAATTTTTCAAAAACCACTTTTTTCACAAAACTATAATTGTTGAGTAAATTTATTAATATTGAGGCAAAATTATGAACAAAAAGACATTCCGCATGTAAATCGGTTGAGTTTCTGCGAACTTATGGGAGTTTTCAAATTTCATAGTTTTTGATCATAAGTCATGGGGGTAGATACGATGAAATTTTTCAAAAACACTTGTTTTACAAAACTAATATTGTTGAGTAAATTTATTAATATTGAGGCAAAATTATGAACAAAAAGACATTCCGCATGTAAATCGGCTGAGTTTCTGCGAACTTATGGGAGTTTTCAAATTTCGTAGTTTTTGATCATAAGTCATGAAAGGGGATTCGATGAAATTTTTCAAAAACACATTTTTTACAAAACTAATATTGTTGAGTAAATTTATTAATCTTATAAAAAAACCTCTTTACGAGGTAAAAGTCTAGTGCCGAAAACATTTTCATGCTCCAAAATTTCTGATATCCAATTTTGTGACGAAAAATATTAAATTTTACACATGAATTATTAAAAAATAAAATTTTTGTCACTGGCACTGCGCAAAAAAGTACTATTTATTAGGTATGAAAAATTTAGCGCAGTGTGCCCAGTGACAAAAATTTTATTTTTTAATAATTCATGTGTAAAATTTAATATTTTTCGTCACAAAATTGGATATCAGAAATTTTGGAGCATGAAAATGTTTTCGGCACTAGACTTTTACCTCGTAAAGAGGTTTTTTTATAAGATATCAGAAATTTTTTAATAAGACATCGGAAATTTTGACAATTGCAATATTTTTTTAAACAATTCCATAATTATATAATTAAGAGAATTAAAAACACATTCAATCAGAGACGTTTCAATCTATATATATAAAATTCTTTGTCCTGACTGACTGACTCACTGACTCACTGACTGACTGACTGAGAATCAACGTGTAGCCCAAACGGTAAGAGGTAGAGAGCTGAAATGTGCACACAACATAGATGAGATAATTTCATCGTGCAATAAGACGGCGTTTTGCGAAATTCCACCTGTAAGAGGGTCAAAATCAAGGTCAAAGGTCACGGAATTGCTTAGTATGAAAAACTTTTTTGTTTCTTAAGATATCTCAACCAAACTCACAGATTATATGTTTGGTACTGTCTCTTAGATTCTGACCAAATTTGGTCAAAGTGGAATGACTATATCTTATAGCTGCCATAGGAACAATCCGATCAAAAACACCTTTAGTATGAAAAACTTTTTTGTTTCTTAAGATATCTCAACCAAACTCACAGATTACATGTTTGGTACTGTCTCTTACATTCTGACCAAATTTGGTCAAAGTGGAATGACTATATCTTATAGCTGCCATAGGAACAATCCGATGAAAAACACCTTTAGTATGAAAAACTTTTTTGTTTCTTAAGATATCTCAACCGAACTCACAGATTATATGTTTGGTACTGTCTCTTACATTCTGACCAAATTTGGTCAAAGTGGAATGACTATATCTTATAGCTGCCATAGGAACAATCCGATCAAAAACACCTTTAGTATGAAAAACTTTTTTGTTTCTTAAGATATCTCAACCAAACTCACAGATTATATATTTGGTACTGTTTTTTACATTCTGACCAAATTTGGTCAAAGTGGAATGACTATATCTTATAGCTGCCATAGGAACAATCGGATGCAATCGGAGATATCCTAACAAAACTTTTGGATTAACTCTTCTTGCCAAATTTTAACTAATTCGCTTAATTTAGCTTTTCTCGCCAAATTTAGCTTTTTCCCGCCAAATTTAGCTTTTTCCCGCCAAATCACAAAATCTGACTTTTTAGGCAAAGTTCAATTGCAAGGAAAAAAATTAAGGCAGCGGACAGCGGAAGCTAAATATTTCCGTTTTTTTTTCAGAAAAAATGTTATCTATATATATAAAATTCTTTGTCCTGACTGACTGACTCACTGACTCACTGACTGACTGACTGAGAATCAACGTGTAGCCCAAACGGTAAGAGATAGAGAGCTGAAATTTGCACACAACATAGATGAGATAATTTCATCGTGCAATAAGACGGCGTTTTGCGAAATTCCACCTGTAAGAGGGTCAAAATCAAGGTCAAAGGTCACGGAATTGCTTAGTATGAAAAACTTTTTTGTTTCTTAAGATATCTCAACCAAACTCACAGATTATATGTTTGGTACTGTCTCTTAGATTCTGACCAAATTTGGTCAAAGTGGAATGACTATATCTTATAGCTGCCATAGGAACAATCCGATCAAAAACACCTTTAGTATGAAAAACTTTTTTGTTTCTTAAGATATCTCAACCAAACTCACAGATTACATGTTTGGTACTGTCTCTTACATTCTGACCAAATTTGGTCAAAGTGGAATGACTATATCTTATAGCTGCCATAGGAACAATCCGATGAAAAACACCTTTAGTATGAAAAACTTTTTTGTTTCTTAAGATATCTCAACCGAACTCACAGATTATATGTTTGGTACTGTCTCTTACATTCTGACCAAATTTGGTCAAAGTGGAATGACTATATCTTATAGCTGCCATAGGAACAATCCGATCAAAAACACCTTTAGTATGAAAAACTTTTTTGTTTCTTAAGATATCTCAACCAAACTCACAGATTATATATTTGGTACTGTTTTTTACATTCTGACCAAATTTGGTCAAAGTGGAATGACTATATCTTATAGCTGCCATAGGAACAATCGGATGCAATCGGAGATATCCTAACAAAACTTTTGGATTAACTCTTCTTGCCAAATTTTAACTAATTCGCTTAATTTAGCTTTTCTCGCCAAATTTAGCTTTTTCCCGCCAAATTTAGCTTTTTCCCGCCAAATCACAAAATCTGACTTTTTAGGCAAAGTTCAATTGCAAGGAAAAAAATTAAGGCAGCGGACAGCGGAAGCTAAATATTTCCGTTTTTTTTTCAGAAAAAATGTTATATTATATAAATTTGTTAAAACGGGCAACTAAATACAATGCTGCTAGCGTAGCGAGCTGCGGGTTGGCGAGCGAAGCGAGCAGGGGGCGAATATTATGTAAATTTGTTAAAACGGACAACTAAAGACAATGTTGCGAGCGAAGCGAGCTGGGGGTTGGCGAGCGAAGCGAGCAGGGGGCGTAGCCCCCTAGTGCTATATATATTTATAAATATAATTCGATCTTGCTGTAATTGGAATTACAAAATGTTTCATCTGCCGCAAAAAGAATTCACCACTTGCAAGCAGTATCTTTCCACATGCACTGCAAGCAGTGCAAGTAGTGTACATGCAGTAGTATACATGCAGTAGTGTAAAGGTAAAAGGTATATTCAATTAACAGGTAATATCTTGCCTAAACGAATTTTGAGAGATAAGTGTTATATGTCAAAAGACGCGGAATTGAATTGTCTACAACATACTACATATTTAAAAGTGAATTCATTTGTAGATTTTTCATAAATTAAAAAAAAAAATTATTTCACCTGTAGCTGTTTACCTTTTTACTTTAAAAATAAACTTTGAAGGTATGCCTAAGAGCCCTTCAAAATACCTTTTCATCGATATATAGATCATATCTGTAGCTTCTATCGTTTGGATGCTATGAGGGTTTTAATTTTAGCGGTTTTTAGCGATTTCCCGCTAAACTAGCTATTTTTCGAAAAAGTCGTAGAACAAACGTTTCTATATTTTTGAGCGGGAACAAGTCCTCATTCAAACATTTAAGCTAAATCAACGCTTTGATACAAACAAACAAACAAACAAACAGACATACTGACTTTTCATCTCATTTTCGAAAGGCGACTAAAAATTTCAACATTAATTATTTTTTGAACCAATAATCGGATTTCGATGATCGAGGTGTCATTCGACGCGTATTTTTGATTAGAAGAGTAAAAAATTAAAAAATAAATCAAAAAGGCCCCAACGGCCCCATTTGCTCCAATAATTTAAATTTTTCCCCTCCCACTTACACCTGTTTATCTCACGAACCAGGAAAGTTTCCAAAAGTCTTAGTTTGCACATTTGTAAGTTAAATTGATACCTTTCGATCGGTATATAACTCGACCCGATCGGACGGTCATAGCAAATTTTCCATTCTTCCTGTGTATATATGCCAGTCGCTTTCGCACCCTTCGTGCTGCTTTCGTCACTAGAGCGGACTGCCGTCCGCAGTGGTATTGAGGCAAAATTATGAACAAAAAGACATTCCGCATGTAAATCGGCTGAGTTTCTGCGAACTTATGGGAGTTTTCAAATTTCGTAGTTTTTGATCATAAGCCATGAAGGGGGATTCGATGAAATTTTTCAAAAACACTTTTTTTTTAAAACTAATATTGTTGAGTAAATTTATTAATATTGAGGCCAAATTATGAACATTCCGCATGTAAATCGGTTGAGTTTCTGCGAACTTATTTCAAATTTCGTAGTTTTTGATCATAGGCCAAGAAGGGGGGTCGATGAAATTTTTCAAAAACACTTTTTTTACAAAACTAATATTGTTGAGTCAATTTATTAATATTGACGCAAAATTATTAACAAAAAGACATTCCGCATGTTAATCGGTTGAGTTTCTGCGAACTTATGGGGGTTTTCAAATTTCGTAGTTTTTGATCATAAGCCATGAAGGGGGGGTTCGATGAAATTTTTCAAAAACACTTTTTTTAACAAAATTAACATTGTAGAGTCAATTTATTCATATTGAGGCAAAATTATGAACAAAAATACATTCCGCATGTAAATCAGTTGAGTTTCTGCGAACTTATGGGAGTTTTCAAATTTCGTAGTTTTTTATCATAAGTCATGAAAGGGGTTCGATGAAAATTTTCAAAAACACTTTTTTTACAAAACTAATATTGTTGAGTAAATTTATTAATATTGAGGCAAAATTATGAACAAAAAGACATTCCGCATGTAAATCGGCTGAGTTTCTGCGAACTTATGGGAGTTTTCAAATTTCGTAGTTTTTGATCATAAGTCATGAAAGGGGTTCGATGAAATTTTTCAAAAACACTTTTTTTACAAAATAAATATTTTTGAGTCAATTTATTGATATTGAGGCAAAATTATGAACAAAAAGACATTCCGCATGTAAATCGGTTGAGTTTCTGCGAACTTATGGGAGTTTTCAAATTTAGTAGTTTTTGATCGTAAGTCATGAAGGGGGGTTCGATGAAATTTTCAGAAACACTTTTTTTACAAAACTAATATTGTTGAGTAAATTTATTCATATTGGAGTTTTCAAATTTCGTAGTTTTTGATCATAAGACATGAAGGGTTCGATGAAATTTTTCAAAAACACTTTTTTTACAAAAGTAATATTGTTGAGTAAATTTATTCATATTGAGGCCAAATTATGAACAAAAAGACATCCCGCATGTAAATCGGTTGAGTTTCTGCGAACTTATGGGAGTGTTCAAATTTCGTAGTTTTTGATCATAATTCATGAAGGGGGGTTCGATGAAATTTTTCTAAAACACTTTTTTTACCAAAGTAATATTGTTGAGTAAATTTATTCATATTGAGGCCAAATAATGAACAAAAAGACATTCCGCATGTAAATCGGTTGAGTTTCTGCGAACTTATGGGAGTTTTCAAATTTCGTAGTTTTTGATCATTAGTCATGAAGGGGGGTTCGATGAAAATTTTCAAAAACACTTTTTTAACAAAATAAATATTTTTGAGTCAATTTATTGATATTGAGGCAAAATTATGAACAAAAAGACATTCCGCATGTAAATCGGTTGAGTTTCTGCGAACTTATGGGAGTTTTCAAATTTAGTAGTTTTTGATCGTAAGTCATGAAGGGGGGTTCGATGAAATTTTCAGAAACACTTTTTTTACAAAACTAATATTGTTGAGTAAATTTATTCATATTGGAGTTTTCAAATTTCGTAGTTTTTGATCATAAGACATGAAGGGTTCGATGAAATTTTTCAAAAACACTTTTTTTACAAAAGTAATATTGTTGAGTAAATTTATTCATATTGAGGCCAAATTATGAACAAAAAGACATTCCGCATGTAAATCGGTTGAGTTTCTGCGAACTTATGGGAGTTTTCAAATTTAGTAGTTTTTGATCGTAAGTCATGAAGGGGGGTTCGATGAAATTTTCAGAAACACTTTTTTTACAAAACTAATATTGTTGAGTAAATTTATTCATATTGGAGTTTTCAAATTTCGTAGTTTTTGATCATAAGACATGAAGGGTTCGATGAAATTTTTCAAAAACACTGTTTTTACAAAACTTATATTGTTGAGTCAATTTATTCATATTGAGGCCAAATTATGAACAAAAAGACATTCCGCATGTAAATCGGTTGAGTTTTTGCGAACTAATGGGAGTTTTCAAATTTCGTAGTTTTTGATCATAAGTCATGAAGGGGTGTTCGATGATGTTTTTTTAAAAACACTTTTTTTTACAAAACTAATATTGTTGAGTAAATTTATTAATATTGAGGCAAAATTATGAACAAAATGACATTCCGCATGTAAATCGGTTGAGTTTCTGCGAACTTATGGGAGTTTTCAAATTTCGTAGTTTTTGATCATAAGTCATGAAGGGTTCGATGAAATTTTTCAAAAACACTTCATTTACAAAACTAATATCGTTGAGTAAATTTATTAATACTGAAGTAGTTTCGTAGTTTTTGATCATAAGTCATGAAGGGGGGTTCGATGAAATTTTTCAAAAACACTTGTTTTACAAAATTATTATTGTTGAGTAAATTCATTAATATTGAGGCAAAATTATGAACAAAAAGACATTCCGCATGTAAATCGGTTGAGTTTCTGCGAACTTATGGGAGTTTTCAAATTTCGTAGCTTTTGATCATTAGTCATGAAGGGGGGTTCGATGAAAATTTTCAAAAACACTTTTTTTACAAAATAAATATTTTTGAGTCAATTTATTCATATTGAGGCAAAATTATGAACAAAAAGACATTCCGCATGTAAATCGGTTGAGTTTCTGCGAACTTATGGGAGTTTTCAAATTTAGTAGTTTTTGATCGTAAGTCATGAAGGGGGGTTCGATGAAATTTTCAGAAACACTTTTTTTACAAAACTAATATTGTTGAGTAAATTTATTCATATTGGAGTTTTCAAATTTCGTAGTTTTTGATCATAAGACATGAAGGGTTCGATGAAATTTTTCAAAAACACTTTTTTTACAAAACTTATATTGTTGAGTCAATTTATTCATATTGACGCAAAATTATGAACAAAAAGACATTCCGCATGTAAATCGGTTGAGTTTCTGCGAACTTATGGGAGTTTTCAAATTTCGTAGTTTTTTATCATAAGTCATGAAAGGGGTTCGATGAAAATTTTCAAAAACACTTTTTTTACAAAACTAATATTGTTGAGTAAATTTATTAATATTGAGGCAAAATTATGAACAAAAAGACATTCCGCATGTAAATCGGCTGAGTTTCTGCGAACTTATGGGAGTTTTCAAATTTCGTAGTTTTTGATCATAAGTCATGAAAGGGGTTCGATGAAATTTTTCAAAAACACTTTTTTTACAAAACTAATATGGTTGAGTAAATTTATTAATATTGAGGCAAAATTATGAACAAAAATACATTCCGCATGTAAATCGGTTGAGTTTCTGCGAACTTATGGGAGTGTAGTATACCTACCCTGCCAGCAATTCAAATCAAAGGGTATAACAATAATTACATACAATGTGACACTCTGTCATAATGATAATAAATATACAAATACCCAAAAGACCACACTTACACACATACACATTCCAGCGCACAAGAAATACGATCTATCGCTTATACATAAGCCGATCGCGGCGCGTGGGAATGCTGAGCATGCACTTTGCAGCTCAAATGGTCAAGATATATACAGCATATGTATGCCCTCTGCATACATATGTATACACCAGTAAACTAACACATAAATATAAGACATAGATATAAGTATTGCATGTTTCGGGTTAGCAAAGCCCAACATGAAGATATAAAGATTATTCACAATAAAGACACATAAAGGAGCAGACGCTCCATATGAAATCTATCCGTGTTTATCTTATTACATGGCGACCGTGATAAGTTTCACGAAGCTGTAATGGAATTATAAAAACATTATTCAAAACACAGTAAAAGTGCAACAATATATAAACAATACGCAAAAATGTGCGACAACTAAAAAACACAGTAAAAGTGCAACAATATACAAACAATACGCAAAAATGTGCGACAATTAAAAAATATTGAAATGTGTGTGTATTCTGATTAACACTTTAAAATACATAAAGAAAATTCTACCAAACAAAAAGGCAAATTAAAAGTGAAACAACACATGCGTAGCCTGTGCGATGACCAGCGCCGGCACCGCTTAACGCGTCAAGTTAAGCCTTATGAGTGACGACAACGTTAATTCTGCTCCCATTGAGCAAAGGGAAGCACCTTCCATTCAGGAGTACCTGGAGGTGTTTCCAAACGATGGACCACGCCCACTCACAATAGCTGAGTACCGGGCACGGCAGGAAAGAAAACCAGCAGAGAAAAAGAAGACAAAACGTGGAGGACAAGTGAGAAAACTACTGCAACAGAAGCGCCTGCAACAAGATTTGCTGGCGGTAGCGACGACACCAGAGGACCGAGAGCGCTACATAAAGCGCATCAACGAATTAAAAGCTGAATTAAAACTTCGCAACCGAGCGAAGCCACGCAAGGGGGCCGCAAACATGCGTAAGCCTTAACTTGCCATAGATTTAATATCTACATGCGAATTGAAGCACGTCAGTGCAAGTCGCAAAACACTAAAACCTGTTAGGCTTTCATTACTAACATATGTGGTTGGAGAATTTTTTTTTATATATATGAAATGTAATTTGAATTGTGAGCCAACCACATAAACTAAACAACTAACTTTTCCACGTCTCTGGCGTTGAGTATTTATACTTAACTGCGTTTAGAATTTTTGTGTAATTGATAAATATTGCAATAAGTTCACTGCAATGAAAATATCACTCCAATCTTTATTTTCGATTTTCAAAGCGAGGAATATATTTCTTCTTTCTTTATAAATCCCATATAAAAAGAAAAAAAGATTAAATGAAAACTAAACTAAGATTTTGAAGATAAAATTTATTATTCTTTCATGAACGTTAGATCAAAAAAAATTTTTCTTTTCATTGAATATATACAAAGACAATTAAAACTACATAATGGGGTGGTTTAGTGATTCCAGTGAAGCAAAGGACAATACTGCAAACGTTGTAAACAACGTAAAGATAATTGATCATACGGATGACATAAACGCATTGTGGATCCTATTATTAATTATCACGATAGTATTGGTTTTGCAATTTCTGCTTACACTCTATGTTAAGCACAATAAACTTATTAAGAAGAGGTACATGAGTAGGGCGAATAACTTAGACAAGATTTAGAAATCAATAAGGAGAAAATAGATCACGTTAACGAACGTCATCCAAATTTTCGCATTTATGCATTTACATTCCAAAACGAATACTGTTACACTACCATATGTAAGGTTAAAGTTTAAATACAATAAAACAAACATATTAACTAAAGTATGGATACGCCAAAGACATTAGAGAAACATATTTACTGGTACTTGGAACACGTAAACACTGGCAGGAAAATAATTCTGCGGGCCGGTGAAAACGTTCTTGGCAGGCACTCAAGCTGCAAAGTTGTTCTGCATAATTACCAGTTTTTGTCAAGGCAACACGCCAAGTTAATTGTACGCAATGGACGTATAGTTATTGTTGAAAAAATGAGCGCACTTAATGGTGTATTCATAAACAATAAAAAACTTGCCGGGAAAAAGTATCCACTCAGTCGTGGCGACACAATTGGTTTTGGAGTTTACACCAATGGTAAACAAAATTGTGCAGTTCCAGCAAATCATGCTATATTTGTATTAAAACAAGCACAGACCAATACTGAGGAAATTGTTGTAATTTCGGATGACAACATTCCAAATCAAAACACACAGCCACTACCACAATAAAGGACATTGACGTTTTCTAAAGAATATATATCTTCACACTATAAATCTTTAAAAATCGAAATATATTCAAAATGCATCCACGCATTAAATACCTTATTGAAAAATTACAGGTCTATGAACCGAACATTCTTTCAAAATTCCAACATATAGTTGCCGAACATCCAACGACAATATATGAATTGGAAAAAATTTATATGAGTACTTATACAGTGCAACATTCTCCATTTCTTGGATGTCATCCAAAAGAGAAAGCACTGATAATCTCATACATGCCAAATATAAAAGTGGAAGAGATCTACACAGATCACCCAATATTGGGTAGAGCAGTAGACTACGTTGCATATAAATATTAATAGATATGCACATATATATAAAAAAAAAAATGTCTAAACAATAGCTTCATATATGCATGCTTAATTATGGCCATACACTAAGACAAAAAAAAATTTTTTTTTTTAAACCATTTTCCCGTAATGATTTTAATGCATTCCAATGCATTACCAAAAATGTCAAAAAAAAAAAAACCAATTTTAATATTTTATAAAGAAATGATTTCGATGCATTTCAATGCATACCAAAATTTAAAAAACCCAAACATGAAAAAGAAATAAAAGTCACTACCACAAATTCAAGTAGACAAAAGTCCTGCGCAGGAAATAAATAAATAAGAAGAATTGCTTAGGCAATATCTCTAAAAGCTTCTAAGCCCAACGTACATGAAATCATGTCAAATGATGAAGTACGAAATATAGTAGTGACCTTGTAATTAACATGATTAATTGCAAGCATTGAGATCATTAATATGAGTGCATGCTTATGCGAGAATGACTTAGGTCAGTTCACGCAAGGCTTAATCAGAAGCCGGTATACACGAAAATTAAAAGACTCAAAGAGGCACCGAGCAAGAAGGTCTTTGACTAAGGTCAATAGATATCTTCTATATATATGGGCAAATATATTATGAATATATAAAGAGTAGCGCTACTCAGCCGGTGACCCAGATAAAGAGAAGCAATTTTGTCTACAAAACTTGAATTACAAATACAAGGAGTACAGGCATTAACACGAAGTTAAAGACACTTTTATTGTAACAATATGACATTTCATATTATCTTCATATAAATAGATTTCAAAAAAAAAAAAGCCTGATGTCGAAAACGACAAAATATTCAAAAACTCCTAATACTCAATCCTGAATCTTTTATATTGCATCTCGGTCCAATGAAGACGTTCATTTCGGACATGTGATCTAAACATAAAAATTCCATACTTAATGACTTGAACAATATATACATATATGTATATTGTAAAACAAGCAACTTCAAAAACATGTTAATAATGTATAAAATAATTGAGAAAGAGATAACATCATAATCTCAAATACAAAAAAAAAAGGCCATACTTAAGCAAAAGCATAATTACAAATAACCAATAATATAAAAGCAAGTTTAGTAAAAGCAAAAAAAAAAAAAAACAAAAAAAAAAATATAGAAAAACCACAAAGTTATCCTTATAGAAACCATATCGAATATAGATGACTATGCTAAGAAAAGTAAATTTAGAGTAGAAATAGCATACAAACGAGCTAGAATTATGTTAGAAAAAGCCAAGGCTTATAGGAAATTAGCATACGATATGAAAACAAAAAATTTTGAATTAAAAGTAGGAGATAAGGTACTTTTAAGAAATGAAGCAGGCCACAAATTAGAGCCAGTATATTTAGGACCATATATAGTAGAAAAAATAGAAGATAATAATAACATTTACATTAAAGATAATAAGAATAAGATACAAAAAGTACATAAGGATAGGTTAAAAATATATATTCAATGAAACGTTTCAATAAAAAAAAAAAAACACAGGTCTGATCAACCTAACAAAAAAAAAAAATATATAGTATAATGATATAATGAAAAACAAATGGGAATAAAATAAAGTAAATTTAAATTCTTTTATGAAAATCGAATAAAAATTTAAATTTGAATGGAGTTAAAGTAAAGTAAAATAAAAAAAAAATATATTTTTATCAACAAGCACAAATATTTTAAAACAAGAGATAACACATTTCAATACACTTATAAAATAAGAAAAAAAAACAAAACATAAAAAAAAAAATTTTAAAATAACTATTATTTTACTATTAATTATATTTTTACACTAAACTAACAATCTCCAAATGACTACATGTATTACGTCATTCCTTTAAAAAGGGAGGTGTAGTATACCTACCCTGCCAGCAATTCAAATCAAAGGGTATAACAATAATTACATACAATGTGACACTCTGTCATAATGATAATAAATATACAAATACCCAAAAGACCACACTTACACACATACACATTCCAGCGCACAAGAAATACGATCTATCGCTTATACATAAGCCGATCGCGGCGCGTGGGAATGCTGAGCATGCACTTTGCAGCTCAAATGGTCAAGATATATACAGCATATGTATGCCCTCTGCATACATATGTATACACCAGTAAACTAACACATAAATATAAGACATAGATATAAGTATTGCATGTTTCGGGTTAGCAAAGCCCAACATGAAGATATAAAGATTATTCACAATAAAGACACATAAAGGAGCAGACGCTCCATATGAAATCTATCCGTGTTTATCTTATTACAGGAGTTTTCAAATTTCATAGTTTTTGATCATAACTCATGAAGATAGAAACGATAAAATTTTTCAAAAACACTTGTTTTACAAAACTAATATTGTTGAGTAAATTTATTAATATTGAGGCAAAATTACGACCAAAAAGACATTCCGCATGTAAATCGGTTGAGCTTCTGCGAACTTATGGGAGTTTTCAAATTTAGTAGTTTTTGATCGTAAGTCATGAAGGGGGGTTCGATGAAATTTTCAGAAACACTTTTTTTACAAAACTAATATTGTTGAGTAAATTTATTCATATTGGAGTTTTCAAATTTCGTAGTTTTTGATCATAAGACATGAAGGGTTCGATGAAATTTTTCAAAAACACTTTTTTTACAAAACTTATATTGTTGAGTCAATTTATTCATATTGACGCAAAATTATGAACAAAAAGACATTCCGCATGTAAATCGGTTGAGTTTCTGCGAACTTATGGGAGTTTTCAAATTTCGTAGTTTTTTATCATAAGTCATGAAAGGGGTTCGATGAAAATTTTCAAAAACACTTTTTTTACAAAACTAATATTGTTGAGTAAATTTATTAATATTGAGGCAAAATTATGAACAAAAAGACATTCCGCATGTAAATCGGCTGAGTTTCTGCGAACTTATGGGAGTTTTCAAATTTCGTAGTTTTTGATCATAAGTCATGAAAGGGGTTCGATGAAATTTTTCAAAAACACTTTTTTTACAAAACTAATATGGTTGAGTAAATTTATTAATATTGAGGCAAAATTATGAACAAAAATACATTCTGCATGTAAATCGGTTAAGTTTCTGCGAACTTATGGGAGTTTTCAAATTTCATAGTTTTTGATCATAACTCATGAAGATAGAAACGATAAAATTTTTCAAAAACACTTGTTTTACAAAACTAATATTGTTGAGTAAATTTATTAATATTGAGGCAAAATTACGACCAAAAAGACATTCCGCATGTAAATCGGTTGAGCTTCTGCGAACTTATGGGAGTTTTCAAATTTAGTAGTTTTTGATCGTAAGTCATGAAGGGGGGTTCGATGAAATTTTCAGAAACACTTTTTTTACAAAACTAATATTGTTGAGTAAATTTATTCATATTGGAGTTTTCAAATTTCGTAGTTTTTGATCATAAGACATGAAGGGTTCGATGAAATTTTTCAAAAACACTTTTTTTACAAAACTTATATTGTTGAGTCAATTTATTCATATTGACGCAAAATTATGAACAAAAAGACATTCCGCATGTAAATCGGTTGAGTTTCTGCGAACTTATGGGAGTTTTCAAATTTCGTAGCTTTTGATCATTAGTCATGAAGGGGGGTTCGATGAAATTTTTCAAAAACACTTTTTTTACAAAACTTATATTGTTGAGTCAATTTATTCATATTGACGCAAAATTATGAACAAAAAGACATTCCGCATGTAAATCGGTTGAGTTTCTGCGAACTTATGGGAGTTTTCAAATTTCGTAGTTTTTTATCATAAGTCATGAAAGGGGTTCGATGAAAATTTTCAAAAACACTTTTTTTACAAAACTAATATTGTTGAGTAAATTTATTAATATTGAGGCCAAATTATGAACAAAAAGACATCCCGCATGTAAATCGGTTGAGTTTCTGCGAACTTATGGGAGTGTTCAAATTTCGTAGTTTTTGATCATAATTCATGAAGGGGGGTTCGATGAAATTTTTCTAAAACACTTTTTTTACCAAAGTAATATTGTTGAGTAAATTTATTCATATTGAGGCCAAATAATGAACAAAAAGACATTCCGCATGTAAATCGGTTGAGTTTCTGCGAACTTATGGGAGTTTTCAAATTTCGTAGTTTTTGATCATTAGTCATGAAGGGGGGTTCGATGAAAATTTTCAAAAACACTTTTTTAACAAAATAAATATTTTTGAGTCAATTTATTGATATTGAGGCAAAATTATGAACAAAAAGACATTCCGCATGTAAATCGGTTGAGTTTCTGCGAACTTATGGGAGTTTTCAAATTTAGTAGTTTTTGATCGTAAGTCATGAAGGGGGGTTCGATGAAATTTTCAGAAACACTTTTTTTACAAAACTAATATTGTTGAGTAAATTTATTCATATTGGAGTTTTCAAATTTCGTAGCTTTTGATCATTAGTCATGAAGGGGGGTTCGATGAAAATTTTCAAAAACACTTTTTTTACAAAATAAATATATTTGAGTCAATTTATTCATATTGAGGCAAAATTATGAACAAAAAGACATTCCGCATGTAAATCGGTTGAGTTTCTGCGAACTTATGGGAGTTTTCAAATTTAGTAGTTTTTGATCGTAAGTCATGAAGGGGGGTTCGATGAAATTTTCAGAAACACTTTTTTTACAAAACTAATATTGTTGAGTAAATTTATTCATATTGGAGTTTTCAAATTTCGTAGTTTTTGATCATAAGACATGAAGGGTTCGATGAAATTTTTCAAAAACACTTTTTTTACAAAACTTATATTGTTGAGTCAATTTATTCATATTGACGCAAAATTATGAACAAAAAGACATTCCGCATGTAAATCGGTTGAGTTTCTGCGAACTTATGGGAGTTTTCAAATTTCGCAGTTTTTGATCATAAGTCATGAAGGGGGGTTCGATGAAATTTTTCAAAAACACTTGTTTTACAAAACTAATATTGTTGAGTAAATTTATTAATATTGAAGTAGTTTCGCAGTTTTTGATCATAAGTTATGAAGGGGGGTTCGATGAAATTTTTCAAAAACACTTGTTTTACAAAATTAATATTGTTGAGTAAATTCATTAATATTGAGGCAAAATTATGAACAAAAAGACATTCCGCATGTAAATCGGTTGAGTTTCTGCGAACTTATGGGAGTTTTCAAATTTCGTAGTTTTTGATCATAAGTCATGAAGGGGGATTCGACGAAAATTTTCAGAAACACTTTTTTTACAAAACTAATATTGTTGAGTCAATTTATTCATATTGACGCAAAATTATGAACAAAAAGACATTCCGCATGTACATCGGTTGAGTTTCTGCGAACTTATGGGAGTTTTCAAATTTCGTAGTTTTTGATCATAAGTCATGAAGGGTTCGATGAAATTTTTCAAAAACACTTTATTTACAAAACTAATATTGTTAAGTAAATTTATTAATATTGAAGTAGTTTCGTAGTTTTTGATCATAAGTCATGAAGGGGGGTTCGATGAAATTTTTCTAAAACACTTTTTTTACAAAAGTAATATTGTTGAGTAAATTTATTCATATTGAGGCCAAATTATGAACAAAAAGACATCCCGCATGTAAATCGGTTGAGTTTCTGCGAACTTATGGGAGTGTTCAAATTTCGTAGTTTTTGATCATAAGTCATGAAGGGGGGTTCGATGAAATTTTTCAAAAACACTTTTTTTACAAAACTAATATTGTTGAGTAAATTTATTCACATTGAGGCCAAATTATGAACAAAAAGACATTTCGCATGTAAATCGGTTGAGTTTCTGCAAACTTATGGGAGTTTTCAAATTTCGTAGTTTTTGATCATAAGTCATGAAGGGGGGTTCGATGAAATTTTTCAAAAACACTTGTTTTACAAAACTAATATTGTTGAGTAAATTTATTAATATTGAAGTAGTTTCGTAGTTTTTGATCATAAGTCATGAAGGGGGGTTCGATGAAATTTTTCTAAAACACTTTTTTTACCAAAGTAATATTGTTGAGTAAATTTATTCATATTGAGGCCAAATAATGAACAAAAAGACATTCCGCATGTAAATCGGTTGAGTTTCTGCGAACTTATGGGAGTTTTCAAATTTCGTAGTTTTTGATCATTAGTCATGAAGGGGGGTTCGATGAAAATTTTCAAAAACACTTTTTTAACAAAATAAATATTTTTGAGTCAATTTATTGATATTGAGGCAAAATTATGAACAAAAAGACATTCCGCATGTAAATCGGTTGAGTTTCTGCGAACTTATGGGAGTTTTCAAATTTAGTAGTTTTTGATCGTAAGTCATGAAGGGGGGTTCGATGAAATTTTCAGAAACACTTTTTTTACAAAACTAATATTGTTGAGTAAATTTATTCATATTGGAGTTTTCAAATTTCGTAGTTTTTGATCATAAGACATGAAGGGTTCGATGAAATTTTTCAACAACACTGTTTTTACAAAACTTATATTGTTGAGTCAATTTATTCATATTGAGGCCAAATTATGAACAAAAAGACATTCCGCATGTAAATCGGTTGAGTTTTTGCGAACTTATGGGAGTTTTCAAATTTCGTAGTTTTTGATCATAAGTCATGAAGGGGGGTTCGATGAAGTTTTTTTAAAAACACTTTTTTTTACAAAACTAATATTGTTGAGTAAATTTATTAATATTGAGGCAAAATTATGAACAAAATGACATTCCGCATGTAAATCGGTTGAGTTTCTGCGAACTTATGGGAGTTTTCAAATTTCGTAGTTTTTGATCATAAGTCATGAAGGGTTCGATGAAATTTTTCAAAAACACTTCATTTACAAAACTAATATCGTTGAGTAAATTTATTAATACTGAAGTAGTTTCGTAGTTTTTGATCATAAGTCATGAAGGGGGGTTCGATGAAATTTTTCAAAAACACTTGTTTTACAAAATTATTATTGTTGAGTAAATTCATTAATATTGAGGCAAAATTATGAACAAAAAGACATTCCGCATGTAAATCGGTTGAGTTTCTGCGAACTTATGGGAGTTTTCAAATTTCGTAGCTTTTGATCATTAGTCATGAAGGGGGGTTCGATGAAAATTTTCAAAAACACTTTTTTTACAAAATAAATATTTTTGAGTCAATTTATTCATATTGAGGCAAAATTATGAACAAAAAGACATTCCGCATGTAAATCGGTTGAGTTTCTGCGAACTTATGGGAGTTTTCAAATTTAGTAGTTTTTGATCGTAAGTCATGAAGGGGGGTTCGATGAAATTTTCACAAACACTTTTTTTACAAAACTAATATTGTTGAGTAAATTTATTCATATTGGAGTTTTCAAATTTCGTAGTTTTTGATCATAAGACATGAAGGGTTCGATGAAATTTTTCAAAAACACTTTTTTTACAAAACTTATATTGTTGAGTCAATTTATTCATATTGACGCAAAATTATGAACAAAAAGACATTCCGCATGTAAATCGGTTGAGTTTCTGCGAACTTATGGGAGTTTTCAAATTTCGCAGTTTTTGATCATAAGTCATGAAGGGGGGTTCGATGAAATTTTTCAAAAACACTTGTTTTACAAAACTAATATTGTTGAGTAAATTTATTAATATTGAAGTAGTTTCGCAGTTTTTGATCATAAGTTATGAAGGGGGGTTCGATGAAATTTTTCAAAAACACTTGTTTTACAAAATTAATATTGTTGAGTAAATTCATTAATATTGAGGCAAAATTATGAACAAAAAGACATTCCGCATGTAAATCGGTTGAGTTTCTGCGAACTTATGGGAGTTTTCAAATTTCGTAGTTTTTGATCATAAGTCATGAAGGGTTCGATGAAATTTTTCAAAAACACTTTATTTACAAAACTAATATTGTTGAGTAAATTTATTAATATTGAGGCAAAATTATGAACAAAATGACATTCCGCATGTAAATCGGTTGAGTTTCTGCGAACTTATGGGAGTTTTCAAATTTCGTAGTTTTTGATCATAAGTCATGAAGGGTTCGATGAAATTTTTCAAAAACACTTTATTTACAAAACTAATATTGTTAAGTAAATTTATTAATATTGAAGTAGTTTCGTAGTTTTTGATCATAAGTCATGAAGGGGGGTTCGATGAAATTTTTCTAAAACACTTTTTTTACAAAAGTAATATTGTTGAGTAAATTTATTCATATTGAGGCCAAATTATGAACAAAAAGACATCCCGCATGTAAATCGGTTGAGTTTCTGCGAACTTATGGGAGTTTTCAAATTTCGTAGTTTTTGATCATAAGTCATGAAGGGGGGTTCGATGAAGTTTTTTTAAAAACACTTTTTTTTACAAAACTAATATTGTTGAGTCAATTTATTCATATTGACGCAAAATTATGAACAAAAAGACATTCCGCATGTACATCGGTTGAGTTTCTGCGAACTTATGGGAGTTTTCAAATTTCGTAGTTTTTGATCATAAGTCATGAAGGGTTCGATGAAATTTTTCAAAAACACTTTATTTACAAAACTAATATTGTTAAGTAAATTTATTAATATTGAAGTAGTTTCGTAGTTTTTGATCATAAGTCATGAAGGGGGGTTCGATGAAATTTTTCTAAAACACTTTTTTTACAAAAGTAATATTGTTG
Source organism: Drosophila limbata (assembly GCA_963924055.1). Lineage (NCBI taxonomy): Eukaryota > Metazoa > Arthropoda > Insecta > Diptera > Drosophilidae > Drosophila > Drosophila limbata. The sequence goes on from CAWUOW010000303.1 coordinate 266,496, forward strand.
AGTAAATTTATTCATATTGAGGCCAAATTATGAACAAAAAGACATCCCGCATGTAAATCGGTTGAGTTTCTGCGAACTTATGGGAGTGTTCAAATTTCGTAGTTTTTGATCATAAGTCATGAAGGGGGGTTCAATGAAATTTTTCAAAAACACTTTTTTTACAAAACTAATATTGTTGAGTAAATTTATTCACATTGAGGCCAAATTATGAACAAAAAGACATTTCGCATGTAAATCGGTTGAGTTTCTGCAAACTTATGGGAGTTTTCAAATTTCGTAGTTTTTGATCATAAGTCATGAAGGGGGGTTCGATGAAATTTTTCAAAAACACTTGTTTTACAAAACTAATATTGTTGAGTAAATTTATTAATATTGAAGTAGTTTCGTAGTTTTTGATCATAAGTCATGAAGGGGGGTTCGATGAAATTTTTCTAAAACACTTTTTTTACCAAAGTAATATTGTTGAGTAAATTTATTCATATTGAGGCCAAATAATGAACAAAAAGACATTCCGCATGTAAATCGGTTGAGTTTCTGCGAACTTATGGGAGTTTTCAAATTTCGTAGTTTTTGATCATTAGTCATGAAGGGGGGTTCGATGAAAATTTTCAAAAACACTTTTTTAACAAAATAAATATTTTTGAGTCAATTTATTGATATTGAGGCAAAATTATGAACAAAAAGACATTCCGCATGTAAATCGGTTGAGTTTCTGCAAACTTATGGGAGTTTTCAAATTTCGTAGTTTTTGATCATAAGTCATGAAGGGGGGTTCGATGAAATTTTTCAAAAACACTTTTTTTACAAAACTAATATTGTTGAGTAAATTTATTCACATTGAGGCCAAATTATGAACAAAAAGACATTTCGCATGTAAATCGGTTGAGTTTCTGCAAACTTATGGGAGTTTTCAAATTTCGTAGTTTTTGATCATAAGTCATGAAGGGGGGTTCGATGAAATTTTTCTAAAACACTTTTTTTACAAAAGTAATATTGTTGAGTAAATTTATTAATATTGAGGCCAAATTATGAACAAAAAGACATCCCGCATGTAAATCGGTTGAGTTTCTGCGAACTTATGGGAGTGTTCAAATTTCGTAGTTTTTGATCATAATTCATGAAGGGGGGTTCGATGAAATTTTTCTAAAACACTTTTTTTTACAAAACTAATATTGTTGAGTAAATTTATTAATATTGAGGCAAAATTATGAACAAAATGACATTCCGCATGTAAATCGGTTGAGTTTCTGCGAACTTATGGGAGTTTTCAAATTTCGTAGTTTTTGATCATAAGTCATGAAGGGTTCGATAAAATTTTTCAAAATACTTCATTTACAAAACTAATATTGTTGAGTAAATTTATTAATATTGAAGTAGTTTCGTAGTTTTTGATCATAAGTCATGAAGGGGGGTTCGATGAAATTTTTCAAAAACACTTGTTTTACAAAATTAATATTGTTGAGTAAATTCATTAATATTGAGGCAAAATTATGCACAAAAAGACATTCCGCATGTAAATCGGTTGAGTTTCTGCGAACTTATGGGAGTTTTCAAATTTCGTAGTTTTTTATCATAAGTCATGAAGTGTTCGATGAAATTTTTCAAAAACTCTTTATTTTCAGAACAAATATTGTTAAGTAAATTTATTAATATTGAAGTAGTTTCGTAGTTTTTGATCATAAGTCATGAAGGGGGGTTCGATGAAATTTTTCTAAAACACTTTTTTTACAAAAGTAATATTGTTGAGTAAATTTATTCATATTGAGGCAAAATTATGAACAAAAAGACATTCCGCATGTAAATCGGTTGAGTTTCTGCGAACTTATGGGAGTTTTCAAATTTCGTAGTTTTTGATCATAAGTCATGAAGGGTTCGATGAAATTTTTCAAAAACACCTTATTTACAAAACTAATATTGTTGAGTAAATTTATTAATATTGAGGCAAAATTATGAACAAAATGACATTCCGCATGTAAATCGGTTGAGTTTCTGCGAACTTATGGGAGTTTTCAAATTTCGTAGTTTTTGATCATAAGTCATGAAGGGTTCGATGAAATTTTTCAAAAACACTTTATTTACAAAACTAATATTGTTAAGTAAATTTATTAATATTGAAGTAGTTTCGTAGTTTTTGATCATAAGTCATGAAGGGGGGTTCGATGAAATTTTTCTAAAACACTTTTTTTACAAAAGTAATATTGTTGAGTAAATTTATTCATATTGAGGCCAAATTATGAACAAAAAGACATCCCGCATGTAAATCGGTTGAGTTTCTGCGAACTTATGGGAGTTTTCAAATTTCGTAGTTTTTGATCATAAGTCATGAAGGGGGGTTCGATGAAGTTTTTTTAAAAACACTTTTTTTTACAAAACTAATATTGTTGAGTAAATTTATTAATATTGAGGCAAAATTATGAACAAAATGACATTCCGCATGTAAATCGGTTGAGTTTCTGCGAACTTATGGGAGTTTTCAAATTTCGTAGTTTTTGATCATAAGTCATGAAGGGGGATTCGACGAAAATTTTCAGAAACACTTTTTTTACAAAACTAATATTGTTGGGTCAATTTATTCATATTGACGCAAAATTATGAACAAAAAGACATTCCGCATGTACATCGGTTGAGTTTCTGCGAACTTATGGGAGTTTTCAAATTTCGTAGTTTTTGATCATAAGTCATGAAGGGTTCGATGAAATTTTTCAAAAACACTTTATTTACAAAACTAATATTGTTAAGTAAATTTATTAATATTGAAGTAGTTTCGTAGTTTTTGATCATAAGTCATGAAGGGGGGTTCGATGAAATTTTTCTAAAACACTTTTTTTACAAAAGTAATATTGTTGAGTAAATTTATTCATATTAAGGCCAAATTATGAACAAAAAGACATCCCGCATGTAAATCGGTTGAGTTTCTGCGAACTTATGGGAGTGTTCAAATTTCGTAGTTTTTGATCATAAGTCATGAAGGGGGGTTCGATGAAATTTTTCAAAAACACTTTTTTTACAAAACTAATATTGTTGAGTAAATTTATTCACATTGAGGCCAAATTATGAACAAAAAGACATTTCGCATGTAAATCGGTTGAGTTTCTGCAAACTTATGGGAGTTTTCAAATTTCGTAGTTTTTGATCATAAGTCATGAAGGGGGGTTCGATGAAATTTTTCAAAAACACTTGTTTTACAAAACTAATATTGTTGAGTAAATTTATTAATATTGAAGTAGTTTCGTAGTTTTTGATCATAAGTCATGAAGGGGGGTTCGATGAAATTTTTCTAAAACACTTTTTTTACCAAAGTAATATTGTTGAGTAAATTTATTCATATTGAGGCCAAATAATGAACAAAAAGACATTCCGCATGTAAATCGGTTGAGTTTCTGCAAACTTATGGGAGTTTTCAAATTTCGTAGTTTTTGATCATAAGTCATGAAGGGGGGTTCGATGAAATTTTTCAAAAACACTTTTTTTACAAAACTAATATTGTTGAGTAAATTTATTCACATTGAGGCCAAATTATGAACAAAAAGACATTTCGCATGTAAATCGGTTGAGTTTCTGCAAACTTATGGGAGTTTTCAAATTTCGTAGTTTTTGATCATAAGTCATGAAGGGGGGTTCGATGAAATTTTTCTAAAACACTTTTTTTACAAAAGTAATATTGTTGAGTAAATTTATTCATATTGAGGCCAAATTATGAACAAAAAGACATCCCGCATGTAAATCGGTTGAGTTTCTGCGAACTTATGGGAGTGTTCAAATTTCGTAGTTTTTGATCATAATTCATGAAGGGGGGTTCGATGAAATTTTTCTAAAACACTTTTTTTTACAAAACTAATATTGTTGAGTAAATTTATTAATATTGAGGCAAAATTATGAACAAAATGACATTCCGCATGTAAATCGGTTGAGTTTCTGCGAACTTATGGGAGTTTTCAAATTTCGTAGTTTTTGATCATAAGTCATGAAGGGTTCGATAAAATTTTTCAAAATACTTCATTTACAAAACTAATATTGTTGAGTAAATTTATTAATATTGAAGTAGTTTCGTAGTTTTTGATCATAAGTCATGAAGGGGGGTTCGATGAAATTTTTCAAAAACACTTGTTTTACAAAATTAATATTGTTGAGTAAATTCATTAATATTGAGGCAAAATTATGCACAAAAAGACATTCCGCATGTAAATCGGTTGAGTTTCTGCGAACTTATGGGAGTTTTCAAATTTCGTAGTTTTTGATCATAAGTCATGAAGGGGGATTCGACGAAATTTTTCAAAAACACTCTTTTTACAAAACTAATATTGTTGAGTCAATTTATTCATATTGACGCAAAATTATGAACAAAAAGACATTCCGCATGTAAATCGGTTGAGTTTCTGCGAACTTATGGGAGTTTTCAAATTTCGTAGTTTTTGATCATAAGTCATGAAGGGTTCGATGAAATTTTTCAAAAACACTTTATTTACAAAACTAATATTGTTAAGTAAATTTATTAATATTGATGTAGTTTCGTAGTTTTTGATCATAAGTCATGAAGGGGGGTTCGATGAAATTTTTCTAAAACACTTTTTTTACAAAAGTAATATTGTTGAGTAAATTTATTCATATTGAGGCCAAATTATGAACAAAAAGACATCCCGCATGTAAATCGGTTGAGTTTCTGCGAACTTATGGGAGTGTTCAAATTTCGTAGTTTTTGATCATAATTCACGAAGGGGGGTTCGATGAAATTTTTCTAAAACACTTTTTTTACAAAAGTAATATTGTTGAGTAAATTTATTCATATTGAGGCCAAATTATGAACAAAAAGACATCCCGCATGTAAATCGGTTGAGTTTCTGCGAACTTATGGGAGTTTTCAAATTTCGTAGTTTTTGATCATTAGTCATGAAGGGGGATTCGATGAAAATTTTCAAAAACACTTTTTTTACAAAATAAATATATTTGAGTCAATTTATTCATATTGAGGCAAAATTATGAACAAAAAGACATTCCGCATGTAAATCGGTTGAGTTTCTGCGAACTTATGGGAGTTTTCAAATTTAGTAGTTTTTGATCGTAAGTCATGAAGGGGGGTTCGATGAAATTTTCAGAAACACTTTTTTTACAAAAGTAATATTGTTGAGTAAATTTATTCATATTGAGGCCAAATTATGAACAAAAAGACATCCCGCATGTAAATCGGTTGAGTTTCTGCGAACTTATGGGAGTGTTCAAATTTCGTAGTTTTTGATCATAATTCATGAAGGGGGGTTCGATGAAATTTTTCTAAAACACTTTTTTTACAAAAGTAATATTGTTGAGTAAATTTATTCATATTGAGGCCAAATTATGAACAAAAAGACATTCCGCATGTAAATCGGTTGAGTTTCTGCGAACTTATGGGAGTTTTCAAATTTCGTAGTTTTTGATCGTAAGTCATGAAGGGGGGTTCGATGAAATTTTCAGAAACACTATTTTTACAAAACTTATATTGTTGAGTAAATTTATTCATATTGGAGTTTTCAAATTTCGTAGTTTTTGATCATAAGACATGAAGGGTTCGATGAAATTTTTCAAAAACACTTTTTTTACAAAAATAATATTGTTGAGTAAATTTATTAATATTGAGGCAAAATTATGAACAAAAAGACATTCCGCATGTAAATCGGCTGAGTTTCTGCGAACTTATGGGAGTTTTCAAATTTCGTAGTTTTTGATCATAAGTCATGAAGGGGGGTTCGATGAAATTTTTCAAAAACACTTGTTTTACAAAACTAATATTGTTGAGTAAATTTATTAATATTGAAGTAGTTTCGTAGTTTTTGATCATAAGTCATGAAGGGGGGTTCGATGAAATTTTTCTAAAACACTTTTTTTACCAAAGTAATATTGTTGAGTAAATTTATTCATATTGAGGCCAAATAATGAACAAAAAGACATTCCGCATGTAAATCGGTTGAGTTTCTGCAAACTTATGGGAGTTTTCAAATTTCGTAGTTTTTGATCATAAGTCATGAAGGGGGGTTCGATGAAATTTTTCAAAAACACTTTTTTTACAAAACTAATATTGTTGAGTAAATTTATTCACATTGAGGCCAAATTATGAACAAAAAGACATTTCGCATGTAAATCGGTTGAGTTTCTGCAAACTTATGGGAGTTTTCAAATTTCGTAGTTTTTGATCATAAGTCATGAAGGGGGGTTCGATGAAATTTTTCTAAAACACTTTTTTTACAAAAGTAATATTGTTGAGTAAATTTATTCATATTGAGGCCAAATTATGAACAAAAAGACATCCCGCATGTAAATCGGTTGAGTTTCTGCGAACTTATGGGAGTGTTCAAATTTCGTAGTTTTTGATCATAATTCATGAAGGGGGGTTCGATGAAATTTTTCTAAAACACTTTTTTTTACAAAACTAATATTGTTGAGTAAATTTATTAATATTGAGGCAAAATTATGAACAAAATGACATTCCGCATGTAAATCGGTTGAGTTTCTGCGAACTTATGGGAGTTTTCAAATTTCGTAGTTTTTGATCATAAGTCATGAAGGGTTCGATAAAATTTTTCAAAATACTTCATTTACAAAACTAATATTGTTGAGTAAATTTATTAATATTGAAGTAGTTTCGTAGTTTTTGATCATAAGTCATGAAGGGGGGTTCGATGAAATTTTTCAAAAACACTTGTTTTACAAAATTAATATTGTTGAGTAAATTCATTAATATTGAGGCAAAATTATGCACAAAAAGACATTCCGCATGTAAATCGGTTGAGTTTCTGCGAACTTATGGGAGTTTTCAAATTTCGTAGTTTTTGATCATAAGTCATGAAGGGGGATTCGACGAAATTTTTCAAAAACACTCTTTTTACAAAACTAATATTGTTGAGTCAATTTATTCATATTGACGCAAAATTATGAACAAAAAGACATTCCGCATGTAAATCGGTTGAGTTTCTGCGAACTTATGGGAGTTTTCAAATTTCGTAGTTTTTGATCATAAGTCATGAAGGGTTCGATGAAATTTTTCAAAAACACTTTATTTACAAAACTAATATTGTTAAGTAAATTTATTAATATTGATGTAGTTTCGTAGTTTTTGATCATAAGTCATGAAGGGGGGTTCGATGAAATTTTTCTAAAACACTTTTTTTACAAAAGTAATATTGTTGAGTAAATTTATTCATATTGAGGCCAAATTATGAACAAAAAGACATCCCGCATGTAAATCGGTTGAGTTTCTGCGAACTTATGGGAGTGTTCAAATTTCGTAGTTTTTGATCATAATTCACGAAGGGGGGTTCGATGAAATTTTTCTAAAACACTTTTTTTACAAAAGTAATATTGTTGAGTAAATTTATTCATATTGAGGCCAAATTATGAACAAAAAGACATCCCGCATGTAAATCGGTTGAGTTTCTGCGAACTTATGGGAGTTTTCAAATTTCGTAGTTTTTGATCATTAGTCATGAAGGGGGATTCGATGAAAATTTTCAAAAACACTTTTTTTACAAAATAAATATATTTGAGTCAATTTATTCATATTGAGGCAAAATTATGAACAAAAAGACATTCCGCATGTAAATCGGTTGAGTTTCTGCGAACTTATGGGAGTTTTCAAATTTAGTAGTTTTTGATCGTAAGTCATGAAGGGGGGTTCGATGAAATTTTCAGAAACACTTTTTTTACAAAAGTAATATTGTTGAGTAAATTTATTCATATTGAGGCCAAATTATGAACAAAAAGACATCCCGCATGTAAATCGGTTGAGTTTCTGCGAACTTATGGGAGTGTTCAAATTTCGTAGTTTTTGATCATAATTCATGAAGGGGGGTTCGATGAAATTTTTCTAAAACACTTTTTTTACAAAAGTAATATTGTTGAGTAAATTTATTCATATTGAGGCCAAATTATGAACAAAAAGACATTCCGCATGTAAATCGGTTGAGTTTCTGCGAACTTATGGGAGTTTTCAAATTTCGTAGTTTTTGATCGTAAGTCATGAAGGGGGGTTCGATGAAATTTTCAGAAACACTATTTTTACAAAACTTATATTGTTGAGTAAATTTATTCATATTGGAGTTTTCAAATTTCGTAGTTTTTGATCATAAGACATGAAGGGTTCGATGAAATTTTTCAAAAACACTTTTTTTACAAAAATAATATTGTTGAGTAAATTTATTAATATTGAGGCAAAATTATGAACAAAAAGACATTCCGCATGTAAATCGGCTGAGTTTCTGCGAACTTATGGGAGTTTTCAAATTTCGTAGTTTTTGATCATAAGTCATGAAAGGGGTTCGATGAAATTTTTCAAAAACACTTTTTTTACAAAACTAATATGGTTGAGTAAATTTATTAATATTGAGGCAAAATTATGAACAAAAATACATTCCGCATGTAAATCGGTTGAGTTTCTGCGAACTTATGGGAGTTTTCAAATTTCATAGTTTTTGATCATAACTCATGAAGATAGAAACGATAAAATTTTTTAAAAACACTTGTTTTACAAAACTAATATTGTTGAGTAAATTTATTAATATTGAGGCAAAATTACGACCAAAAAGACATTCCGCATGTAAATCAGTTGAGCTTCTGCGAACTTATGGGAGTTTTCAAATTTCGTAGTTTTTGATCATAAGTCATGAAGTGTTCGATGAAATTTTTCAAAAACTCTTTATTTTCAGAACAAATATTGTTAAGTAAATTTATTAATATTGAAGTAGTTTCGTAGTTTTTGATCATAAGTCATGAAGGGGGGTTCGATGAAATTTTTCTAAAACACTTTTTTTACAAAAGTAATATTGTTGAGTAAATTTATTCATATTGAGGCCAAATTATGAACAAAAAGACATCCCGCATGTAAATCGGTTGAGTTTCTGCGAACTTATGGGAGTGTTCAAATTTCGTAGTTTTTGATCATAATTCATGAAGGGGGGTTCGATGAAATTTTTCTAAAACACTTTTTTTACCAAAGTAATATTGTTGAGTAAATTTATTCATATTGAGGCCAAATAATGAACAAAAAGACATTCCGCATGTAAATCGGTTGAGTTTCTGCGAACTTATGGGAGTTTTCAAATTTCGTAGTTTTTGATCATTAGTCATGAAGGGGGTTCGATGAAATTTTTCAAAATCACTTTTTTTACAAAACTAATATTGTTGAGTCAGTTTATTCATATTGAGGCAAAATTATGAACAAAAAGACATTCCGCATGTAAATCGGTTGAGTTTCTGCGAACTTATGGGAGTTTTCAAATTTCGTAGTTTTTGATCATAAGCCATGAAGGGGGTTCGATGAAATTTTTCAAAATCACTTTTTTTACAAAACTCATATTTTTGAGTCAGTTTATTAATATTGACGCAAAATTATGAACAAAAAGACATTCCGCATGTTAATCGGTTGAGTTTCTGCGAACTTATGGGAGTTTTCAAATTTCGTAGTTTTTGATCATAAGCCATGAAGGGGGGTTCAATGAAATTTTTCAAAAACACTTTTTTTACAAAACTCATATTTTTGAGTCAGTTTATTAATATTGACGCAAAATTATGAACAAAAAGACATTCCGCATGTTAATCGGTTGAGTTTCTGCGAACTTATGGGAGTTTTAAAATTTCGTAGTTTTTGATCATAAGCCATGAAGGGGGGTTCGATGAAATTTTTCAAAAACACTTTTTTTACAAAACTCATATTTTTGAGACAGTTTATTAATATTGACGCAAAATTATGAACAAAATGACATTCCGCATGTTAATCGGTTGAGTTTCTGCGAACTTATCGGAGTTTTCAAATTTCGTAGTTTTTGATCATAAGCCATGAAGGGGGGTTCGATGAAATTTTTCAAAAACACTTTTTTTACAAAAGTAATATTGTTGAGTAAATTTATTCATATTGAGGCAAAATTATGAATAAAAAGACATTCCGCATGTTAATCGGTTGAGTTTCTGCGAACTTATGGGAGTTTTCAAATTTCGTAGTTTTTGATCATAGGCCATGAAGGGGGGTTCGATGAAATTTTTGAAAACACTTTTTTTACAAAACTCATATTTTTGAGTCAGTTTATTAAAATTGACGCACAATTATGAACAAAAAGACATTTCGCATGTTAATCGGTTGAGTTTCTGCGAACTTATGGGAGTTTTCAAATTTCGTAGTTTTTGATCATAAGCCATGAAGGGGGGTTCGATGAAATTTTTCAAAAACACTTTTTTTACAAAACTCATATTTTTGAGTCAGTTTATTAATATTGACGCAAAATTATGAATTATTAACATTCCGCATGTTAATCGGTTGAGTTTCTGCGAACTTATGGGAGTTTTCAAATTTCGTAGTTTTTGATCATAAGCCATGAAGGGGGGTTCGATGAAATTTTTCAAAAACACTTTTTTTACAAAACTCATATTTTTGAGTCAGTTTATTAATATTGACGCAAAATTATGAACAAAAAGACATTCCGCATGTTAATCGGTTGAGTTTCTGCGAACTTATCGGAGTTTTCAAATTTCGTAGTTTTTGAACATAAGCCATGAAGGGGGGTTCGATGAAATTTTTCAAAAACACTTTTTTTACAAAACTCAAATTTTTGAGTCAGTTTATTAATATTGACGCAAAATTATGAACAAAAAGACATTCCGCATGTTAATCGGTTGAGTTTCTGTAAACTTATCGGAGTTTTCAAATCTTATAAAAAAAACCTCTTTACGAGGTAAACTGACAAAAATTTTTTTTAGTAATTTATAAGCAAAACTTAATATTATTCGTCACAAAATTGGATATCAGAAATTTTGGCGCATGAAAATGTTTTCGTCACTAGAAGTTTACCTCGTAAAGAGGTTTTTTTTATAAGATATCAGAAATTTTGTAGTAAGATATCAGAAATTTTTGAAAATTGCAATATATTTTGACGGTACAACTTTGTCAAAAGGTGTTTATTGTGTGTACAAGCAAAAACAAACTGTCTGGCAACACTAGTTCCTTTTACAAATATACATGCAAAGCACAAAAGCTAACAGCACTCTCAAGCTCTGGCTGCTATGACACTTTGTTGCTGCTTTCCTATTCCAATCCTAAGTAAAACGATTATATTCTGTTAACAGGTAATATCTTCCAAACACATGGAAATTTTACAACCTACAATATATTGAAAATTAGAAAAAATCATTACTATCGTGTTCTCAAAAATCGCCAAATGTGGGAAAAAATACCTTGTTTCACCTGTAGCTGTTCACCTTTTTACTTAAAAACTAGTGGACGGTGCTACAGTCGAGCATACTCGACTGTCGGAGACCCCGTACTTACTATGGAAAAAAAGTTTTTCATACTAAGGCTTGATTTTTGACTGATCGTTCCTATGGGAGCTATATGATATAGTGGTCCGATCCAAAATATAAAACAAACTCGGTTTCTGTACGGTGTCTAAAAAACAAAATATTAAGAACAAAAAAAAATGTGGAGCGTGAATTCGAACCCGGGACTCCTAAACATAACTGAGGACAACGCTCTACGCATTGCGCCGCAGACTCTTTTTGGAAATACCCACCTTGTTATAGACTTTATTGTTACTGGACTGTAAGTCAAAGTAATTATTATCAAGTTGTGATTGTTGTCGTTGTTATTGTTTCTGATAACGAATGGCAAATCATCGAGAATTTAGTTGTTTAATATCTTCGCTTCTTTATTAGGAATGTCTATCTTTAAATTTGTGCTTATAATTAAGATTTTCTTTTTTGTGGGCGTTTAAGGGGGCGTGGCGAAAATCTAAAACAACAAGAATATATATAATTTTAACATTTAAAAAAAAAAACTAACTAAACTAAAATAACTGAATTCAAAAAATTAAAAAAAAAAAATTTTTTGTCCGTGCCGGAACTCGAACCCGCAACCCGAACTGAGAACTTGTGTAAAAAGCAAACGCTCTAGACACTGCGCCACAGGCCATCTTAAAGGACAGTTATCTAATTATAGATTTTGTTGTTACTGGACTGTAGGTTAGGTTAGGTTAGGTTAGGCGGGTGTCCTTGTGACACACTTAGGCCTGGTTAGGCCCGTTGTGATCCCGCGGATCTAAAAGATCCTTTCTACCAGCATTGGAGACCTTAGAAATTATTTTAGAAGGGGGTCCAGTTTGATGACTGGATGAAAAGGGCAATCTTGCGCGGTGATAGAGCGGAGAGGCCGCCTAGGTCGTCCAGGAAGGGTTTACCTAGAGTACGTAATCTTCTATTGCTAAGAGCCGGGCAGGAACAGAAGAAGTGTTCCGGAGATTCTTCCTCTTCTTCGTCCCTGCAGCTCCTGCAGAAATCGTTATATGGGGAGTTGAGCCTGTGGGCGTGAATACCTATTAACCAGTGACCGGTCAATGAGCGGACAACGAGTGAGCAGTCTCTTCTGCTCAGATTGCATAAGGCATCGGTACGGGCCTTGTCAATGTGGGGCCAAGTTTGTCGGGCCACACGCCCCACCAGACTGGCTTGCCAGCGAAGGGTGCTTTTGTGGTTCGATTGGTTATGGAGCAGGAGTTTACAGGTCGCCAGGGGCATACTTGTATCCTCTTTGTCGGGAAGGAGGAGCTTCGTCGTGCCTTTCCTAGCTAACTCATCTGCGATGCAATTGCCTGAGATATCCTGGTGTCCGGGTACCCATATTAGGCAGATTTCGAAATGTCCAGCCATCTAATGTAGAGATTTGCGGCATTTCGAGACTGAGATCGAGTTTGTGGTAGTCGCTGCTATTGATTTGATAGCAGCTTGACTGTCACTATATATATTTATAGTGCCTGAGGTGGCATTTGAGTTTTTAAGGAGGTCTAGAGCTTCGTTAATTGCTAAGATTTCGGCTTGGAAGACACTACAGTGATCAGGTAGCCTGAAAGAGTGGTTTATTCCAAGTTGCTGAGAAAAGACACCCCCTCCTACCTGATTTTTCAGCTTAGATCCATCAGTGTAGAAGGTTAGTGCGCCAGGTTTGCCCGGAGGTTTGACAGCCCACTCCTCCCTACGAGGAATGAGTGTACGGAATGGAGTGGTTATATACTCTATTGGCATACAATAGTCCGTTTTGGATGGTATGCTATTTTGTTTGTGGAGGATGGAGGAGTGACCTGATGGTTGATCATTCCATAAGCTAGTATCTCTAAGTCGGATGGCCGACAAGGCAGAGATTTCTTCGCTGTGTTGTTGTATGGGTGTTATATTGAGTATGGCGTCAAGAGCCTCACCAGGTGTGGTGTTCATAGCACCTGTGATGCATATTTCCGCCATTCTTTGTATTTTCTTAAGTTGCTTGATGGTGGAAGCCTTTGATAGGGCGGGCCACCAAACTAGAATCCCGTACAAAAGGATAGGTCTAACAATAGCCGTGTAAAGCCACCGGACGATGTACGGGGACATACCCCATTTAAGACCTACTGCTTTCCTACAGGTGTAAAGTGCGATTGTCGCTTTCTTACATCTCTCCTGTATATTCAGCTTCCAATTCAGTTTCCTATCCAGTACTAGTCCCAGATTTCTAGCACTTTCACTGAAGGTTAGAGTGGAATTCTTAAATTTCGGTGGGACGAGGGTGGGAATCTTGTATCGCCTCGAAAAGAGAACAAGTTCTGTTTTATCAGGATTAACCCCTAGGCCGCACTTGTCAGCCCAGGTGGCCAACCTTTTTAGCTTGGCCGTCATTAGGTCACATAAGGTCTGGGGATACTTTCCAGAAAAGACGACGGCAACATCATCCGCGTAGGCTGCTATCTGGCAGCCACCTCCTTCCATGTCGCACAGCAGTTGGTTTACTACTATGTTCCACAGTAGAGGAGAGAGAACTCCCCCTTGGGGGGTTCCTCTGCTGACGTACCTGGTGAGAGTTGAGGAGCCAAGTGTGGATGTCACAGCCCTGCTTGTCAGCAACTGGTTGATTAATCCCACTAGCCGGCCCTCGATTCCCAGGCCCGTCAGTGCTCCAGTAATAGCCTCCGGGAAGACGTTGTTGAAGGCTCCTTCGATATCGAGGAAAGCAACAAGGGTGTATTCTTTAAGTGAGAGGGACTTCTCTATGGTGGCAATGACGGAGTGAAGAGCGGTCTCAGTAGATCGTCCTTTCCTATATGCGTGCTGTGAGTTTGAAATAAGGTCACTAGGGATGGAAACCCTTAAGTGAAAGGAGAGTATTCGCTCGAAGGTTTTGAGCAGAAAAGATGTGAGGCTTATCGGCCTGAAATCCTTAGGAGTGATGTGGGAGGCTTTTCCAGCCTTGGGTATGAAAACAACTTTTGAAATTCTCCATGGCTCTGGGATCTGACCCGTCCAGAAGATTTCAGTGAAGATTTCCTGGAGCCAGTTTATGGCAGTGTTTCCTGCATGTTGCAGGTGCGCAGGTGCTATGCCATCGGGACCTGGCGATTTAAACGGTTTGAAACTGTTTATCGCCCACTCGATGTTATGCACATTAAAGAGTATTGGGTTTAAAGGCACCTCAATAATGCTTTGTTGACTACTTAAGGTGTGTTGGGAACACCCCGGAAAATGCTTTGATAATAGGGCTTCCAGTGATTCCTCACTGGAGGTTGTCCAAGAGTTATCATCTCTCTTTATGTAGCCTAGGGAAGGGGCTGATTTGGAGAGTATCCTCCGAAGACGTGCTGCCTCGGCTGTGGATTCTATGTCTGAACAAAAGGTCCGCCACGAGGATCTCTTGGCTCGTCGGATTTCCTTTTTATATACAGCTAGCTGTAGCTTGTAGTCCAGCCACGCTTCCTCTGTGTCTGAGGTCTTGGCTTGGTTGAAAAGAGTTCTACTACTCTTCCTGAGGTCATTTAGGTGGTGTGTCCACCAAGGTGGCTTTTTCCTGCCTCTTGGTCTACTGACGGGGCAGGCTTTTTTGCCTGCAGATATGCACGCAGTTGTGAAGGTTTTAATAAGTTTGTGTAGGCGCACAATAGAGTGAGGACCCTCTGGTGCGTATTCTGGGATATAATTTCTGAGAATGGCTTTGTATGTGTTCCAATCAGTTTTCCTAAGGTTGGTAAACTGACTTGGGTACGGTTTTGTGAGATTGAGAACGAACTCAATATATCTATGATCTGAGAAGGAATGTTCGCTTAGAACTTTCCACTCAGTAATCAGGTTGCCTATAGAATGAGACACGAGTGTCAAATCGATGACCTCCTTCCTATCCTTGATAATGAAGGTGGGGTCGTTTCCTCTATTCATTATTACTAGGTTAGTACTGATGATATAATCAAAAAGTAACTCACCCCTTGCGTTTGTATTAGAGCTCCCCCACTGCGTGTGGTGAGCGTTAGCATCGCAGCCTATAATCAGGTCGATTTTGTTCTGGGCACAGTCACTAACCAAGCTTCGTGCGATATCTTCCGGTAAGGGACCCATCTGGTCGTATGCCATATAAGCAGACAGTAGCCTGATTGGAGCTGACTGGAGCTCCAGGCTTACTGCGGTGTTGTCTTCATTGCTGAAATTGTGGAGTAGAAATACACTTAAATGTTTCCTAGCAAGAATGCAAGTTCGTATGTTACCTTGAGTATTAGCTACAAATAGTTTGTAGTCAGGAGATCCTAATCCAGAAACCTTGCCGCACACCAACCAAGGTTCCTGGACTAGGACCAAGTCGGCTCCGCCTCCAGCCAGGCGGAGTAGTAAGGCCGCAGAGGCCGCTTTACAGTGGTGGAGGTTTATCTGCAGAATCTTCACAGACATCTGTAGATTTACCCTCCACCACTGTTATGTTAGCATCCTCGTCCTCGGATACCAAATCAGAGGTGACCTCCAGGTCACCCGCCTGCCAGAGTTTTCTCAGGTCTCTTGTAAGAGAGGACGCGTCCGAGTTGTAGCCGTCCATTTCTGGACGTTCGGGGGCTTCCAGTTCAGCGGTGATGTCCTCCTCGACTGGCTTGTCGGAAGGCGCACCACCTACTGCCGTATCAGATTTGTAGACGCGGATGAAGACAGAGCTGAAACCGAAGTTCAGCTCTCCTCCAGCCGCGTCGATTGGGGCCAGTGATTCCTTGTTTAGGATTATAACCGCCTGGTGAGTGGGCCCAGGTGTCTCCTCGATTTTGGCCACCCGCCAGTCGTGGGTGGGCAAACCAGGGTTGCACCTTTGTAGCATTTTGAGGAGCTGCTCCGGCTCCTTAATGGTGGACGGGATCCACATCCGCGCCCTCGGTCTTGCTGGAACTTCTTCCCAGTTAACGGCCTCCAGCTTGGCACCTGGGTAGACCTCGCCAACACTAGCGACGGCCGCCTTATAGAGCTCTGCCGACCGATTGTCTTCGCAGGCTATAACTTTGACGTTGCCCTGGAACCACCCCCGGCAGATGGGGGGAGGGCCAGGCTCTCTCTCCAACAGATTGAAGCAGTGGGTGGCCAGCGCCGATTCCACCCACCTCCATTGGCTTCTGGGGATGCCTCCTTCCAAATTGCCACGGTCAAGGACACCTATGAGGATCCTCTCCCTGGCAATCTGGGCGAAAGACCTGCCCGGTTGAACCCGCGACTTCTTGGCACTAGGTGCGGGTGTATCTTGAGAGCGCTGCCTCTTGGCTTGAGCCAGCGCTTTGGAGGACGGTTTCCAGTCCGGGATGACGCTCCTGGCCCATTCCACCTTTCTCAGCCAATCGGCTGACAGGTTGGGTCCTGCGTTACTATGGTTGCGCTGGAGAATGTCTCCCGCGCTTCTTCTCTCCGTGAAGGAGAACTTCTTTCTGGCGCCGGCTGTGGGAGCTTCACCCACCGTCCTTGCACCAGCTGGAGATACCGCTGCGCTTTTAGCGCTCTGCTGTAACTCCGAGGTGATTGGGGTCGGTAGGATAACTCCCTCTACCCCAAGGCCCGGGTGAAAAACGGGTTTTCTTGGACCGGCACCTTTTGCTTGACCGGCTGGCATGGTGACCATCTCCGGTGTTGCGATTTTAGTAGGATCGGCTGGCATGGTGACCATCTCCGAGGCTACGTTTGAGCTTTGGCACGACTTGGAAGTCGATGCCGCCGCTGAGAGAGAGGAATCTAGGATTCCTGATGACTTTTTAAGAGAGTCACTCCTGACATAGGAAATGTCTTTTTGTTTTTGCAATTTTTTATTGTTTGGATTCATGTTTGAGTCCCACGAGTTGCGGAGAAAGGAAGGTCCGCCTGCACAGAGATCCGCTATGTGCAGGTAAGGCTGATTAGTCCGGAGGGCGCCAGGTATCCGAACGCTCCGTTTGAGACTGAGCTATTTTTGGGGAGGGCTCCCAGCCAGGTTGACTCTCGGCACGGGTCGCATAACACCTTAGTCCAGCCCTCTTTACCTCAGACCATGACCAGAGCCATCAAACATACAGTGGGGCTATTAAGGAGCTATACTGTATGCCGATGACAAAGGTCTTGGCTAACACCAGTTCTGAGGAACCATTGGAGTGTTATTTCCAGTCGGCACCCTCGAGGAGGGTTCAGTCGAGGATTTTTGCCGACCAACTGGACTGTAAGTCAAATGTAATTGTTATCTAATTGTGATTGTTGTTATTGTTGCTGATAAGGAATGGCAAATCATCGAGAATTTAGTTGTTTAATATCTTCGCTGTTTATTATCCGATCGCGATGAAATTTTCAGCAAATGTGTGGGATGATATTATCTTTGTCTATGCTCAATTAAGAATGTCTATCTTTAAAAATGACCTTATAATTGAGATTTTTCAAATTTGTGGGCGTTTAAGGGGGCGTGGCCAAAATCTAAAACAAACTCGATCTGCGTGCAATATAAACGGACCTACATACCAAGTTTGTAGTCTCTAGCTCTTATAGTCTCTGAGATCTAGGCGATGACACAGACGGACAGACGGACAGACGGTCAGACGGACAGACGGACAGACGGACATGGCTATATCGACTCGGCTGTTGATGCTGATCAAGAATATATATACTTTATGGGGTCTGCCACGCCTCCTTCTGCCTGTTACGCACATTTTTTTTTGTGACAAAGTTAATAGACACCTGTACTTTTTTTAAGTACGGTGTCTAAAAAACGTTAAAGGTATGCCTCAGAGCCTTTTGAAATACCTTTTCAACGATATATATGTCACATTTGTAGCTTCTATCGTTTGGATGATATGGGGGTTTCAATTATAGCTGTTTTTAGCGATTACCCGCTAAACTAGCGATTTTTCGAAAAAGTCGTAGAACAAACGTTTCTATATTTTTGATTATAAAATGATTTATCTGCCGCTAACAGAATTCACCACTTGCAAGCAGTTTATTTCCGCATTACGCTGTAAGCAGTGTACATACTGCATATGTACATGCAGTAGTGTAGAGGTAAAAGGTATATTCAGTTAATAGGTAATATCTTGTCCAAACGAATTTTGTGTTCAGATATGTGTTATATGTCAAAAAACGCGGAATAAAATTGCCTATAACATAAAACATATTTTTAGGTGATTTGATGTGTAGATTTTTCATAAATCGCCAAAATGTGGGAAAAAATACCTTATTTCACCTGTAGCTTTTTACCTTTTGACTTAGAAAAAAAACTTTGAAGGTATGTCTAAAAGCCCTTCGAAATACCTTTTCAACGATATATATATAACATCTGTAGCTTCTATCGTTTGCTATGGGGGATTCAATTTTAGCGGTTTTTAGCGATTTCCCGCTAAACTAGCGATTTTTCGAAAAAGTCGTAGAACAAACGTTTCTAGATTTTTAAGTGGGAACAAGTCCTCATTCAAACTTTTAAGCTAAATCAACGATTTGATCCAAACAAACAAACAGACATACTGACTTTTCATCTCATTTTCGAAAGGCCACAAAAAATTTCCAAATTAATTATCTTTTGAACGAGTAGTCGGATTTTGATGATTGAGGTGTTATTCGACGCGTATTTTTGATTAGAATATTTAAAAATTTTAAAAATAATCATAAATGCACCAACGGCCCCATTTGCTCCAATAATTTAAATTTTTCCCCTCCCACTTACACCTGTTTATCTCACGAACCAGGTGAGTTTCCAAAAGTCTTAGTATGCACATTTGTAAGTTAAATTGATACCTTTTGACCGGTATATAACTCGACCTGATCGGACAGTCATAGCAAATTTTCCATTCTTCCTGTGTATATATGCTAGTCGCCTTCGCACCCTACGTGCTGCTTTCGTCACTAGCGCGGACTGCCGTCCGCAGTGATTTCGTAGTTTTTGATCATAAGCCATGAAGGGGGGTTCGATGAAATTTTCAGAAACACTTTTTTTACAAAACTAATGTTGTTGAGTCAATTTATTCATATTGAGGCCAAATTATGAGCAAAAAGACATTCCGCATGTAAATCAGTTGAGTTTCTGCGAACTTATGGGAGTTTTCAAATTTCGTAGTTTTTGATCATAAGTTATGAAGGGGGTTCGATGAAATTTTTCAAAAACACTTATTCTACAAAACTAATATTGTTGAGTCAGTTTATTCATATTGAGGCAAAATTATGAACAAAAAGACATTCCGCATGTAAATCGGTTAAGTTTCTGCGAACTTATGGGAGTTTTCAAATTTCGTAGTTTTTGATCATAAGTCATGAAGGGGGGGTTCGATGAAATTTTTCAAAAATACTTTTTTTACAAAACTAATATTGTTGAGTAAATTTATTAATATTGTAGTAGTTTCGTAGTTTTTGATCATAAGTCATGATGGGGGGTTCGATGAAATTTTTCAAAAACACTTTTTCTACAAAACTAATGTTGTTGAGTAAATTTATTAATATTGAGGCCAAATTATGAACAAAAAGACATTCCGCATGTAAATCGGTTGAGTTTCTGCGAACTTATGGGAGTTTTCAAATTTCGTAGTTTTTGATCATAAGTCATGATGGGGGGTTCGATGAAATTTTTCAAAAACACTTATTCTACAAAACTAATATTGTTGAGTTAGTTTATTCATATTGAGGCAAAATTATGAACAAAAAGACATTCCGCATGTAAATTGGTTGAGTTTCTGCGAACTTATGGGAGTTTTCAAATTTCGTAGTTTTTGATCATAAGTCACGAAGGGGGGTTCGATGAAATTTTTCAAAAATACTTTTTTTATAAAACTAATATTGTTGAGTAAATTTATTAATATTGTAGTAGTTTCGTAGTTTTTGATCATTAGTCATGATGGGGGGTTCGATGAAATTTTTTAAAAACACTTTTTCTACAAAACTAATATTGTTGATTAAATTTATTAATATTGAGGCCAAATTATGAACAAAAAGACTTTCCGCATGTAAATCGGTTGAGTTTCTGCGAACTTATGGGAGTTTTCAAATTTCGTAGTTTTTGATCATAAGCCATGAAGGGGGTTCGATGAAATTTTTCAAAAACACTTTTTTTACAAAACTCATATTTTTGAGTCAGTTTATTAATATTGACGCAAAATTATGAACAAAAAGACATTCCGCATGTTAATCGGTTGAGTTCTGCGAACTTATGGGAGTTTTCAAATTTCGTAGTTTTTGATCATAAGCCATGAAGGGGGGTTCGATTAAATTTTTCAAAAACACTTTTTTTACAGAACTCATATTTTTGAGTCAGTTTATTAATATTGACGCAAAATTATGAACAAAAAGACATTCCGCATGTTAATCGGTTGAGTTTCTGCGAACTTATGGGAGTTTTCAAATTTAGTAGTTTTTGATCATAAGCCATGAAGGGGTGTTCGATGAAATTTTTCAAAAACACTTTTTTTACAAAACTCATATTTTAGAGTCAGTTTATTAATATTGACGCAAAATTATGAACAAAAAGACATTCCGCATGTTAATCGGTTGAGTTTCTGCGAACTTATCGGAGTTTTCAAATTTCGTAGTTTTTGATCATAAGCCATGAAGGGGGGTTCGATGAAATTTTTCAAAATCACTTTTTTTACAAAACTCAAATTTTTGAGTCAGTTTATTAATATTGACGCAAAATTATGAACAAAAAGACATTCCGCATGTTAATCGGTTGAGTTTCTGTGAACTTATCGGAGTTTTCAAATCTTATAAAAAAAACCTCTTTACGAGGTAAACTTCTAGTGACGAAAACATTTTCATGAGCCAAAATTTCTAATATCCAATTTTCTAATATCCAGTTTTGCTTATAAATTACTACAAAAAAATTTTTGTCACTCGGCACTGCGCATAAATTAATATTTATTAGGTATGAAAAAATAAGCGCAATGTGCCGAATGACAAAAATTTTTTTTAGTAATTTATAAGCAAAACTTAATATTATTCGTCACAAAATTGGATATCAGAAATTTTGGCGCATGAAAATGTTTTCGTCACTAGAAGTTTACCTCGTAAAGAGGTTTTTTTTATAAGATATCAGAAATTTTGTAGTAAGATATCAGAAATTTTGAAAATTGCAATATATTTTGACGGTACAACTTTGTCAAAAGGTGTTTATTGTGTGTACAAGCAAAAACAAACTGTCTGGCAACACTAGTTCCTTTTACAAATATACATGCAAAGCACAAAAGCTAACAGCACTCTCAAGCTCTGGCTGCTACGACACTTTGTTGCTGCTTTCCTATTCCAATCCTAAGTAAAACGATTATATTCTGTTAACAGGTAATATCTTCCAAACACATGGAAATTTTACAAACTACAATATATTGAAAATTAGAAAAAATCATTACTATCGTGTTCTCGAAAATTGCCCAAATGTGGGAAAAAATACCTTGTTTCACCTGTAGCTGTTCACCTTTTTACTTAAAAAAAAAACGTTAAAGGTATGCCTCAGAGCCTTTTGAAATACCTTTTCAACGATATATATGTCACATTTGTAGCTTCTATCGTTTGGATGATATGGGGGTTTCAATTATAGCTGTTTTTAGCGATTACCCGCTAAACTAGCGATTTTTCGAAAAAGTCGTAGAACAAACGTTTCTATATTTTTGATTATAAAATGATTTATCTGCCGCTAACAGAATTCACCACTTGCAAACAGTTTATTTCCGCATTACGCTGTAAGCAGTGTACATACTGCATATGTACATGCAGTAGTGTAGAGGTAAAAGGTATATTCAGTTAATAGGTAATATCTTGTCCAAACGAATTTTGACAGATATGTGTTATATGTCAAAAAACGCGGAATAAAATTGCCTATAACATAAAACATATTTTTAGGTGATTTGATGTGTAGATTTTTCATAAATCGCCAAAATGTGGGAAAAAATTCCTTATTTCACCTGTAGCTTTTTACCTTTTGACTTAGAAAAAAAACTTTGAAGGTATGTCTAAAAGCCCTTCGAAATACCTTTTCAACGATATATATATAACATCTGTAGCTTCTATCGTTTGGATGCTATTTTAATTTTAGCGGTTTTTAGCGATTTCCCGCTAAACTAGCGATTTTTCGAAAAAGTCGTAGAACAAACGTTTCTAGATTTTTAAGTGGGAACAAGTCCTCATTCAAACTTTTAAGCTAAATCAACGATTTGATCCAAACAAACAAACAGACATACTGACTTTTCATCTCATTTTCGGAAGGCCACAAAAAATTTCCAAATTAATTATCTTTTGAACGAGTAGTCGGATTTTGATGATTGAGGTGTTATTCGACGCGTATTTTTGATTAGAATATTTAAAAATTATAAAAATAATCATAAATGCTCCAACGGCCCCATTTGCTCCAATAATTTAAATTTTTCCCCTCCCACTTACACCTGTTTATCTCACGAACCAGGTGAGTTTCCAAAAGTCTTAGTATGCACATTTGTAAGTTAAATTTATACCTTTTGATCGGTATATAACTCGACCTGATCGGACAGCCATAGCAAATTTTCCATTCTTCCTGTGTATATATGCTAGTCGCCTTCGCACCCTACGTGCTGCTTTCGTCACTAGCGCGGACTGCCGTCCGCAGTGATTTCGTAGTTTTTGATCATAAGCCATGAAGGGGGGTTCGATGAAATTTTTCAAAAACACTTTTTTTACAAAACTCATATTGTTGAGTCAATTTATTAATATTGACGCAAAATTATGAACAAAAAGACATTCCGCATGTTAATCGGTTTAGTTTCTGCGAACTTATGGGAGTTTTCAAATTTAGTAGTTTTTGATCATAAGTCATGAAGGGGGGTTCGATGAAATTTTCAGAAACACCTTTTTTACAACACTAATATTGTTGAGTCAATTTATTCATATTGAGGCCAAATTATGAGCAAAAAGACATTCCGCATGTTAATCGGTTGAGTTTCTGCGAACTTATCGGAGTTTTCAAATTTAGTAGTTTTTGATCATAAGTCATGATGGGGGGTTCGATGAAATTTTTCAAAAACACTTATTCTACAAAACTAATATTGTTGAGTCAGTTTATTCATATTGAGGCAAAATTATGAACAAAAAGACATTCCGCATGTAAATCGGTTGAGTTTCTGCGAACTTATGGGAGTTTTCAAATTTCGTAGTTTTTGATCATGAGCCATGAAGGGGGGTTCGATGAAATTTTTCAAAAACACTTTTTTTACAAAAGTAATATTGTTGAGTAAATTTATTCATATTGAGGCAAAATTATGAACAAAAAGACATTCCGCATGTAAATCGGTTGAGTTTCTGCGAACTTATGGGAGTTTTAAAATTTCGTAGTTTTTGATCATAAGCCATGAAGGGGGGTTCGATGAAATTTTTCAAAAACACTTTTTTTACAAAACTCATATTTTTGAGTCAGTTTATTAATATTGTGGTAGTTTCGTAGTTTTTGATCATAAGCCATGAAGGGGGTTCGATGAAATTTTTCAAAAACACTTTTTTTACAAAACTCATATTTTTGAGTCAGTTTATTAATATTGACGCAAAATTATGAACAAAAAGACATTCCGCATGTAAATCGGTTGAGTTTCTGCGAACTTATGGGAGTTTTAAAATTTCGTAGTTTTTGATCATAAGCCATGAAGGGGGGTTCGATGAAATTTTTCAAAAATACTTTTTTTACAAAACTAATATTGTTGAGTAAATTTATTAATATTGTAGTAGTTTCGTAGTTTTTGATCATAAGCCATGAAGGGGGTTCGATGAAATTTTTCAAAAACACTTTTTTTACAAAACTCATATTGTTGAGTCAATTTATTAATATTGACGCAAAATTATGAACAAAAAGACATTCCGCATGTTAATCGGTTGAGTTTCTGCGAACTTATCGGAGTTTTAAAATTTCGTAGTTTTTGATCATAAGCCATGAAATTTTTCGATGAAATTTTTCAAAAACACTTTTTTTACAAAACTCATATTTTTGAGTTAGTTTATTAATATTGACGCAAAATTATGAACAAAAAGACATTCCGCATGTAAATCGGTTGAGTTTCTGCGAACTTATGGGAGTTTTCAAATTTCGTAGTTCTAGTGACGAAAACATTTTCATGCGCCAAAATTTTTGATATCCAATTTTGTGACGAATAATATTAAGTTTTGCTTATAAATTACTACAAAAAAATTTTTGTCACTCGGCACTGCGCATAAATTAATATTTATTAGGTATGAAAAAATAAGCGCAATGTGCCGAATGACAAAAATATTTTTTAGTAATTTATAAGCAAAACTTAATATTATTCGTCACAAAATTGGATATCAGAAATTTTGGCGCATGAAAATGTTTTCGTCACTAGAAGTTTACCTCGTAAAGAGGTTTTTTTTATAAGATATCAGAAATTTTGTAGTAAGATATCAGAAATTTTGAAAATTGCAATATATTTTGACGGTACAACTTTGTCAAAAGGTGTTTATTGTGTGTACAAGCAAAAACAAACTGTCTGGCAACACTAGTTCCTTTTACAAATATACATGCAAAGCACAAAAGCTAACAGCACTCTCAAGCTCTGGCTGCTACGACACTTTGTTGCTGCTTTCCTATTCCAATCCTAAGTAAAACGATTATATTCTGTTAACAGGTAATATCTTCCAAACACATGGAAATTTTACAAACTACAATATATTGAAAATTAGAAAAAATCATTACTATCGTGTTCTC
This sequence comes from Drosophila limbata, assembly GCA_963924055.1. Classification (NCBI taxonomy): domain Eukaryota; kingdom Metazoa; phylum Arthropoda; class Insecta; order Diptera; family Drosophilidae; genus Drosophila; species Drosophila limbata. The sequence continues at coordinate 291,430 of CAWUOW010000303.1, forward strand.
AAAAATCGCCCAAATGTGGGAAAAAATACCTTGTTTCACCTGTAGCTGTTCACCTTTTTACTTAAAAAAAAAACGTTAAAGGTATGCCTCAGAGCCTTTTGAAATACCTTTTCAACGATATATATGTCACATTTGTAGCTTCTATCGTTTGGATTGTAGTATACCTACCCTGCCAGCAATTCAAATCAAAGGGTATAACAATAATTACATACAATGTGACACTCTGTCATAATGATAATAAATATACAAATACCCAAAAGACCACACTTACACACATACACATTCCAGCGCACAAGAAATACGATCTATCGCTTATACATAAGCCGATCGCGGCGCGTGGGAATGCTGAGCATGCACTTTGCAGCTCAAATGGTCAAGATATATACAGCATATGTATGCCCTCTGCATACATATGTATACACCAGTAAACTAACACATAAATATAAGACATAGATATAAGTATTGCATGTTTCGGGTTAGCAAAGCCCAACATGAAGATATAAAGATTATTCACAATAAAGACACATAAAGGAGCAGACGCTCCATATGAAATCTATCCGTGTTTATCTTATTACATGGCGACCGTGATAAGTTTCACGAAGCTGTAATGGAATTATAAAAACATTATTCAAAACACAGTAAAAGTGCAACAATATATAAACAATACGCAAAAATGTGCGACAACTAAAAAACACAGTAAAAGTGCAACAATATACAAACAATACGCAAAAATGTGCGACAATTAAAAAATATTGAAATGTGTGTGTATTCTGATTAACACTTTAAAATACATAAAGAAAATTCTACCAAACAAAAAGGCAAATTAAAAGTGAAACAACACATGCGTAGCCTGTGCGATGACCAGCGCCGGCACCGCTTAACGCGTCAAGTTAAGCCTTATGAGTGACGACAACGTTAATTCTGCTCCCATTGAGCAAAGGGAAGCACCTTCCATTCAGGAGTACCTGGAGGTGTTTCCAAACGATGGACCACGCCCACTCACAATAGCTGAGTACCGGGCACGGCAGGAAAGAAAACCAGCAGAGAAAAAGAAGACAAAACGTGGAGGACAAGTGAGAAAACTACTGCAACAGAAGCGCCTGCAACAAGATTTGCTGGCGGTAGCGACGACACCAGAGGACCGAGAGCGCTACATAAAGCGCATCAACGAATTAAAAGCTGAATTAAAACTTCGCAACCGAGCGAAGCCACGCAAGGGGGCCGCAAACATGCGTAAGCCTTAACTTGCCATAGATTTAATATCTACATGCGAATTGAAGCACGTCAGTGCAAGTCGCAAAACACTAAAACCTGTTAGGCTTTCATTACTAACATATGTGGTTGGAGAATTTTTTTTTATATATATGAAATGTAATTTGAATTGTGAGCCAACCACATAAACTAAACAACTAACTTTTCCACGTCTCTGGCGTTGAGTATTTATACTTAACTGCGTTTAGAATTTTTGTGTAATTGATAAATATTGCAATAAGTTCACTGCAATGAAAATATCACTCCAATCTTTATTTTCGATTTTCAAAGCGAGGAATATATTTCTTCTTTCTTTATAAATCCCATATAAAAAGAAAAAAAGATTAAATGAAAACTAAACTAAGATTTTGAAGATAAAATTTATTATTCTTTCATGAACGTTAGATCAAAAAAAATTTTTCTTTTCATTGAATATATACAAAGACAATTAAAACTACATAATGGGGTGGTTTAGTGATTCCAGTGAAGCAAAGGACAATACTGCAAACGTTGTAAACAACGTAAAGATAATTGATCATACGGATGACATAAACGCATTGTGGATCCTATTATTAATTATCACGATAGTATTGGTTTTGCAATTTCTGCTTACACTCTATGTTAAGCACAATAAACTTATTAAGAAGAGGTACATGAGTAGGGCGAATAACTTAGACAAGATTTAGAAATCAATAAGGAGAAAATAGATCACGTTAACGAACGTCATCCAAATTTTCGCATTTATGCATTTACATTCCAAAACGAATACTGTTACACTACCATATGTAAGGTTAAAGTTTAAATACAATAAAACAAACATATTAACTAAAGTATGGATACGCCAAAGACATTAGAGAAACATATTTACTGGTACTTGGAACACGTAAACACTGGCAGGAAAATAATTCTGCGGGCCGGTGAAAACGTTCTTGGCAGGCACTCAAGCTGCAAAGTTGTTCTGCATAATTACCAGTTTTTGTCAAGGCAACACGCCAAGTTAATTGTACGCAATGGACGTATAGTTATTGTTGAAAAAATGAGCGCACTTAATGGTGTATTCATAAACAATAAAAAACTTGCCGGGAAAAAGTATCCACTCAGTCGTGGCGACACAATTGGTTTTGGAGTTTACACCAATGGTAAACAAAATTGTGCAGTTCCAGCAAATCATGCTATATTTGTATTAAAACAAGCACAGACCAATACTGAGGAAATTGTTGTAATTTCGGATGACAACATTCCAAATCAAAACACACAGCCACTACCACAATAAAGGACATTGACGTTTTCTAAAGAATATATATCTTCACACTATAAATCTTTAAAAATCGAAATATATTCAAAATGCATCCACGCATTAAATACCTTATTGAAAAATTACAGGTCTATGAACCGAACATTCTTTCAAAATTCCAACATATAGTTGCCGAACATCCAACGACAATATATGAATTGGAAAAAATTTATATGAGTACTTATACAGTGCAACATTCTCCATTTCTTGGATGTCATCCAAAAGAGAAAGCACTGATAATCTCATACATGCCAAATATAAAAGTGGAAGAGATCTACACAGATCACCCAATATTGGGTAGAGCAGTAGACTACGTTGCATATAAATATTAATAGATATGCACATATATATAAAAAAAAAAATGTCTAAACAATAGCTTCATATATGCATGCTTAATTATGGCCATACACTAAGACAAAAAAAAATTTTTTTTTTTAAACCATTTTCCCGTAATGATTTTAATGCATTCCAATGCATTACCAAAAATGTCAAAAAAAAAAAAACCAATTTTAATATTTTATAAAGAAATGATTTCGATGCATTTCAATGCATACCAAAATTTAAAAAACCCAAACATGAAAAAGAAATAAAAGTCACTACCACAAATTCAAGTAGACAAAAGTCCTGCGCAGGAAATAAATAAATAAGAAGAATTGCTTAGGCAATATCTCTAAAAGCTTCTAAGCCCAACGTACATGAAATCATGTCAAATGATGAAGTACGAAATATAGTAGTGACCTTGTAATTAACATGATTAATTGCAAGCATTGAGATCATTAATATGAGTGCATGCTTATGCGAGAATGACTTAGGTCAGTTCACGCAAGGCTTAATCAGAAGCCGGTATACACGAAAATTAAAAGACTCAAAGAGGCACCGAGCAAGAAGGTCTTTGACTAAGGTCAATAGATATCTTCTATATATATGGGCAAATATATTATGAATATATAAAGAGTAGCGCTACTCAGCCGGTGACCCAGATAAAGAGAAGCAATTTTGTCTACAAAACTTGAATTACAAATACAAGGAGTACAGGCATTAACACGAAGTTAAAGACACTTTTATTGTAACAATATGACATTTCATATTATCTTCATATAAATAGATTTCAAAAAAAAAAAAAGCCTGATGTCGAAAACGACAAAATATTCAAAAACTCCTAATACTCAATCCTGAATCTTTTATATTGCATCTCGGTCCAATGAAGACGTTCATTTCGGACATGTGATCTAAACATAAAAATTCCATACTTAATGACTTGAACAATATATACATATATGTATATTGTAAAACAAGCAACTTCAAAAACATGTTAATAATGTATAAAATAATTGAGAAAGAGATAACATCATAATCTCAAATACAAAAAAAAAAGGCCATACTTAAGCAAAAGCATAATTACAAATAACCAATAATATAAAAGCAAGTTTAGTAAAAGCAAAAAAAAAAAAAAAAACAAAAAAAAAAATATAGAAAAACCACAAAGTTATCCTTATAGAAACCATATCGAATATAGATGACTATGCTAAGAAAAGTAAATTTAGAGTAGAAATAGCATACAAACGAGCTAGAATTATGTTAGAAAAAGCCAAGGCTTATAGGAAATTAGCATACGATATGAAAACAAAAAATTTTGAATTAAAAGTAGGAGATAAGGTACTTTTAAGAAATGAAGCAGGCCACAAATTAGAGCCAGTATATTTAGGACCATATATAGTAGAAAAAATAGAAGATAATAATAACATTTACATTAAAGATAATAAGAATAAGATACAAAAAGTACATAAGGATAGGTTAAAAATATATATTCAATGAAACGTTTCAATAAAAAAAAAAAAACACAGGTCTCATCAACCTAACAAAAAAAAAAAATATATAGTATAATGATATAATGAAAAACAAATGGGAATAAAATAAAGTAAATTTAAATTCTTTTATGAAAATCGAATAAAAATTTAAATTTGAATGGAGTTAAAGTAAAGTAAAATAAAAAAAAAAATATATTTTTATCAACAAGCACAAATATTTTAAAACAAGAGATAACACATTTCAATACACTTATAAAATAAGAAAAAAAAAACAAAACATAAAAAAAAAAATTTTAAAATAACTATTATTTTACTATTAATTATATTTTTACACTAAACTAACAATCTCCAAATGACTACATGTATTACGTCATTCCTTTAAAAAGGGAGGTGTAGTATACCTACCCTGCCAGCAATTCAAATCAAAGGGTATAACAATAATTACATACAATGTGACACTCTGTCATAATGATAATAAATATACAAATACCCAAAAGACCACACTTACACACATACACATTCCAGCGCACAAGAAATACGATCTATCGCTTATACATAAGCCGATCGCGGCGCGTGGGAATGCTGAGCATGCACTTTGCAGCTCAAATGGTCAAGATATATACAGCATATGTATGCCCTCTGCATACATATGTATACACCAGTAAACTAACACATAAATATAAGACATAGATATAAGTATTGCATGTTTCGGGTTAGCAAAGCCCAACATGAAGATATAAAGATTATTCACAATAAAGACACATAAAGGAGCAGACGCTCCATATGAAATCTATCCGTGTTTATCTTATTACAGGATGATATGGGGGTTTCAATTATAGCTGTTTTTAGCGATTACCCGCTAAACTAGCGATTTTTCGAAAAAGTCGTAGAACAAACGTTTCTATATTTTTGATTATAAAATGATTTATCTGCCGCTAAAAGAATTCACCACTTGCAAACAGTTTATTTCCGCATTACGCTGTAAGCAGTGTACATACTGCATATGTACATGCAGTAGTGTAGAGGTAAAAGGTATATTCAGTTAATAGGTAATATCTTGTCCAAACGAATTTTGACAGTTATGTGTTATATGTCAAAAAACGCGGAATAAAATTGCCTATAACATAAAACATATTTTTAGGTGATTTGATGTGTAGATTTTTCATAAATCGCCAAAATGTGGGAAAAAATACCTTATTTCACCTGTAGCTTTTTACCTTTTGACGTAGAAAAAAAACTTTGAAGGTATGTCTAAAAGCCCTTTTCATATATATATGTCACATTTGTAGCTTCTATCGTTTGGATGATATGGGGGATTCAATTTTAGCGGTTTTTAGCGATTTCCCGCTAAACTAGCGATTTTTCGAAAAAGTCGTAGAGCAAACGTTTCTAGATTTTTAAGTGGGAACAAGTCCTCATTCAAACTTTTAAGCTAAATCAACGATTTGATCCAAACAAACAAACAGACATACTGACTTTTCATCTCATTTTCGGAAGGCCACAAAAAATTTCTAAATTAATTATCTTTTGAACGAGTAGTCGGATTTTGATGATTGAGGTGTTATTCGACGCGTATTTTTGATTAGAATATTTATAAAAATAAATAAATAAATAAATAAAAAAATAATCATAAATGCTCCAACGGCCCCATTTGCTCCAATAATTTAAATTTTTCCCCTCCAACTTACACCTGTTTATCTCACGAACCAGGTGAGTTTCCAAAAGTCTTAGTATGCACATTTTTAAGTTAAATTGATACCTTTTGATCGGTATATAACTCAACCTGATCGGACAGTCATAGCAAATTTTCCATTCTTCCTGTGTATATATGCTAGTCGCCTTCGCACCCTACGTGCTGCTTTCGTCACTAGCGCGGTCTGCCGTCCGCAATAATTTCGTAGTTTTTTCGTAGTTTTTGATCATAAGCCATGAAGGGGGGTTCGATGAAATTTTTCAAAAACACTTTTTTTACAAAACTCATATTTTTGAGTCAGTTTATTAATATTGACGCAAAATTATGAACAAAAAGACATTCCGCATGTTAATCGGTTGAGTTTCTGCGAACTTATGGGAGTTTTCAAATTTAGTAGTTTTTGATCATAAGTCATGAAGGGGGGTTCGATGAAATTTTCAGAAACACCTTTTTTACAACACTAATATTGTTGAGTCAATTTATTCATATTGAGGCCAAATTATCAGCAAAAGGACATTCCGCATGTTAATCGGTTGAGTTTCTGCGAACTTATGGGAGTTTTCAAATTTAGTAGTTTTTGATCATAAGTCATGATGGGGGGTTCGATGAAATTTTTCAAAAACACTTATTCTACAAAACTAATATTGTTAGTCAGTTTATTCATATTGAGGCAAAATTATGAACAAAAAGACATTCCGCATGTAAATCGGTTGAGTTTCTGCGAACTTATGGGAGTTTTCAAATTTCGTAGTTTTTGATCATAAGCCATGAAGGGGGGTTCGATGAAATTTTTCAAAAACACTTTTTTTACAAAACTCATATTTTTGAGTCAGTTTATTAATATTGACGCAAAATTATGAACAAAAAGACATTCCGCATGTTAATCGGTTGAGTTTCTGCGAACTTATCGGAGTTTTCAAATTTCGTAGTTTTTGATCATGAGCCATGAAGGGGGGTTCGATGAAATTTTTCAAAAACACTTTTTTTACAAAAGTAATATTGTTGAGTCAGTTTATTCATATTGAGGCAAAATTATGAACAAAAAGACATTCCGCATGTAAATCGGTTGAGTTTCTGCGAACTTATGGGAGTTTTCAAATTTCGTAGTTTTTGATCATAAGCCATGAAGGGGGGTTCGATGAAATTTTTCAAAAACACTTTTTTTACAAAACTCATATTTTTGAGTCAGTTTATTAATATTGACGCAAAATTATGAACAAAAAGACATTCCGCATTTTAATCGGTTGAGTTTCTGCGAACTTATCGGAGTTTTCAAATTTCGTAGTTTTTGATCATGAGCCATGAAGGGGGGTTCGATGAAATTTTTCAAAAACACTTTTTTTACAAAAGTAATATTGTTGAGTAAATTTATTCATATTGAGGCAAAATTATGAACAAAAAGACATTCCGCATGTAAATCGGTTGAGTTTCTGCGAACTTATGGGAGTTTTAAAATTTCGTAGTTTTTGATCATAAGCCATGAAGGGGGGTTCGATGAAATTTTTCAAAAACACTTTTTTTACAAAACTCATATTGTTGAGTCAATTTATTAATATTGACGCAAAATTATGAACAAAAAGACATTCCGCATGTTAATCGGTTGAGTTTCTGCGAACTTATCGGAGTTTTCAAATTTCGTAGTTTTTGATCATAAGCCATGAAGGGGGGTTCGATGAAATTTTTCAAAAACACTTTTTTTACAAAACTCATATTTTTGAGTCAGTTTATTAATATTGACGCAAAATTATGAACAAAAAGACATTCCGCATGTTAATCGGTTGAGTTTCTGCGAACTTATGGGAGTTTTCAAATTTAGTAGTTTTTGATCATAAGTCATGAAGGGGGGTTCGATGAAATTTTCAGAAGCACTTTTTTTACAAAACTAATATTGTTGAGTAAATTTATTCATATTGAGGCCAAATTATGAACAAAAAGACATTCCGCATGTAAATCAGTTGAGTTTCTGCGAACTTATGGGAGTTTTCAAATTTCGTAGTTTTTGATCATAAGTTATGAAGGGGGTTCCACACTGCAGTACAAGTTGTTCCCTACAACAGACGCTGTTCATACTGTATATATTGTAAATAATACTCTAACTCATCATTTGAAAAAAAAAAAAAGAAGGGGGTTCGATGAAATTTTTCAAAAACACTTTTTCTACAAAACTAATATTGTTGAGTCAGTTTATTCATATTGAGGCAAAATTATGAACAAAAAGACATTCCGCATGTAAATCGGTTAAGTTTCTGCGAACTTATGGGAGTTTTCAAATTTCGTAGTTTTTGATCATAAGTCATGATGGGGGGTTCGATGAAATTTTTCAAAAACACTTTTTCTACAAAACTAATATTGTTGAGTAAATTTATTAATATTGAGGCAAAATTATGAACAAAAAGACATTCCGCATGTAAATCGGTAGAGTTTCTGCGAACTTATGGGAGTTTTCAAATTTCGTAGTTTTTGATCATAAGTCATGATGGGGGGTTCGATGAAATTTTTCAAAAACACTTATTATACAAAACTAATATTGTTGAGTCAGTTTATTCATATTGAGGCAAAATTATGAACAAAAAGACATTCCGCATGTAAATCGGTTGAGTTTCTGCGAACTTATGGGAGTTTTCAAATTTCGTAGTTTTTGATCATAAGTCATGAAGGGGGGTTCGATGAAATTTTTCAGAAATACTTTTTTACAAAACTAATATTGTTGAGTAAATTTATTAATATTGTAGTAGTTTCGTAGTTTTTGATCATTAGTCATGATGGGGGGTTCGATGAAATTTTTTAAAAACACTTATTATACAAAACTAATATTGTTGAGTCAGTTTATTCATATTGAGGCAAAATTATGAACAAAAAGACATTCCGCATGTTAATCGGTTGAGTTTCTGCGAACTTATCGGAGTTTTCAAATTTCGTAGTTTTTGATCATAAGCCATGAAGGGGGTTCGATGAAATTTTTCAAAAACACTTTTTTTACAAAACTCATATTGTTGAGTCAATTTATTAATATTGACGCAAAATTATGAACAAAAAGACATTCCGCATGTTAATCGGTTGAGTTTCTGCGAACTTATCGGAGTTTTCAAATTTCGTAGTTTTTGATCATAAGCCATGAAGGGGGGTTCGATGAAATTTTTCAAAAACACTTTTTTTACAAAACTCATATTTTTGAGTCAGTTTATTAATATTGACGCAAAATTATGAACAAAAAGACATTCCGCATGTTAATCGGTTTAGTTTCTGCGAACTTATGGGAGTTTTCAAATTTCGTAGTTTTTGATCATAAGCCATGAAGGGGGTTCGATGAAATTTTTCAAAAACACTTTTTTTACAAAACTCATATTGTTGAGTCAATTTATTAATATTGACGCAAAATTATGAACAAAAAGACATTCCGCATGTTAATCGGTTGAGTTTCTGCGAACTTATCGGAGTTTTCAAATTTCGTAGTTTTTGATCATAAGCCATGAAGGGGGGTTCGATGAAATTTTTCAAAAACACTTTTTTTACAAAACTCATATTGTTGAGTCAATTTATTAATATTGACGCAAAATTATGAACAAAAAGACATTCCGCATGTTAATCGGTTGAGTTTCTGCGAACTTATCGGAGTTTTCAAATTTCGTAGTTTTTGATCATAAGCCATGAAGGGGGGTTCGATGAAATTTTTCAAAAACACTTTTTTTTACAAAACTCATATTTTTGAGTCAGTTTATTAATATTGACGCAAAATTATGAACAAAAAAACATTCCGCATGTTAATCGGTTGAGTTTCTGCGAACTTATGGGAGTTTTCAAATTTCGTAGTTTTTGATCATAAGCCATGAAGGGGGGTTCGATGAAATTTTTCAAAAACACTTTTTTTACAAAACTCATATTTTTGAGTCAGTTTATTAATATTGACGCAAAATTATGAACAAAAAGACATTCCGCATGTTAATCGGTTTAGTTTCTGCGAACTTATGGGAGTTTTCAAATTTCGTAGTTTTTGATCATAAGCCATGGAGGGGGGTTCGATGAAATTTTTCAAAAACACTTTTTTTACAAAACTCATATTTTTGAGTCAGTTTATTAATATTGACGCAAAATTATGAACAAAAAAACATTCCGCATGTTAATCGGTTGAGTTTCTGCGAACTTATGGGAGTTTTCAAATTTCGTAGTTTTTGATCATAAGCCATGAAATTTTTCAAAAACACTTTTTTTACAAAACTCATATTGTTGAGTCAATTTATTAATATTGACGCAAAATTATGAACAAAAAGACATTCCGCATGTTAATCGGTTGAGTTTCTGCGAACTTATGGGAGTTTTCAAATTTCGTAGTTGTTGATCATAAGCCATGAAGGGGGGTTCGATGAAATTTTTCAAAAACACTTTTTTTACAAAACTCATATTTTTGAGTCAGTTTATTAATATTGACGCAAAATTATGAACAAAAAGACATTCCGCATGTTAATCGGTTTAGTTTCTGCGAACTTATGGGAGTTTTCAAATTTCGTAGTTTTTGATCATAAGCCATGGAGGGGGGTTCGATGAAATTTTTCAAAAACACTTATTTTACAAAACTCATATTTTTGAGTCAGTTTATTAATATTGACGCAAAATTATGAACAAAAACACTCCGCATGTTAATCGGTTGAGTTTCTGCGAACTTATGGGAGTTTTCAAATTTCGTAGTTTTTGATCATAAGCCATGAAGGGGGGTTCGATGAAATTTTTCAAAAACACTTTTTTTACAAAACTCATATTGTTGAGTCAATTTATTAATATTGACGCAAAATTATGAACAAAAAGACATTCCGCATGTTAATCGGTTGAGTTTCTGCGAACTTATGGGAGTTTTCAAATTTCGTAGTTTTTGATCATAAGCCATGAAGGGGGGTTCGATGAAATTTTTCAAAAACACTTTTTTTACAAAACTCATATTTTTGAGTCAGTTTATTAATATTGACGCAAAATTATGAACAAAAAGACATTCCGCATGTTAATCGGTTTAGTTTCTGCGAACTTATGGGAGTTTTCAAATTTCGTAGTTTTTGATCATAAGCCATGAAGGGGGGTTCGATGAAATTTTTCAAAAACACTTTTTTTACAAAACTCATATTGTTGAGTCAATTTATTAATATTGACGCAAAATTATGAACAAAAAGACATTCCGCATGTTAATCGGTTGAGTTTCTGCGAACTTATGGGAGTTTTCAAATTTCGTAGTTTTTGATCATAAGCCATGAAGGGGGGTTCGATGAAATTTTTCAAAAACACTTTTATTACAAAACTCATATTTTTGAGTCAGTTTATTAATATTGACGCAAAATTATGAACAAAAAAACATTCCGCATGTTAATCGGTTGAGTTTCTGCGAACTTATCGGAGCTTTCAAATTTCGTAGTTTTTGATCATAAGCCATGAAGGGGGGTTCGATGAAAATTTTCAAAAACCCTTTTTTACAAAACTCATATTTTTGAGTCAGTTTATTAATATAGACGCAAAATTATGAACAAAAAGACATTCAGCATGTAAATCGGTTGAGTTTCTGCGAACTTATGGGAGTTTTCAAATTTCGTAGTTTTTGATCATAAGTCATGAAGGGGGGTTCGATGAAATTTTTCAAAAATACTTTTTTACAAAACTAATATTGTTGAGTAAATTTATTAATATTGTAGTAGTTTCGTAGTTTTTGATCATTAGTCATGATGGGGGGTTCGATGAAATTTTTTAAAAACACTTTTTCTACAAAACTAATATTGTTGAGTAAATTTATTAATATTGAGGCCAAATTATGAACAAAAAGACATTCCGCATGTAAATCGGTAGAGTTTCTGCGAACTTATGGGAGTTTTCAAATTTCGTAGTTTTTGATCATAAGCCATGAAGGGGGGTTCGATGAAATTTTTCAAAAACACTTTTTTTACAAAACTCATATTGTTGAGTCAATTTATTAATATTGACGCAAAATTATGAACAAAAAGACATTCCGCATGTAAATCGGTTGAGTTTCTGCGAACTTATGGGAGTTTTCAAATTTCGTAGTTTTTGATCATAAGCCATGAAGGGGGTTCGATGAAATTTTTCAAAAACACTTTTTTTACAAAACTCATATTTTTGAGTCAGTTTATTAATATTGACGCAAAATTATGAACAAAAAGACATTCCGCATGTTAATCGGTTGAGTTTCTGCGAACTTATGGGAGTTTTCAAATTTCGTAGTTTTTGATCATAAGCCATGAAGGCCCCCTTCGATGAAATTTTTCAAAAACACTTTTTTTACAAAACTCATATTGTTGAGTCAATTTATTAATATTGACGCAAAATTATGAACAAAAAGACATTCCGCATGTTAATCGGTTGAGTTTCTGCGAACTTATCGGAGTTTTCAAATTTCGTAGTTTTTGATCATAAGCCATGAAGGGGGGTTCGATGAAATTTTTCAAAAACACTTTTTTTACAAAACTCATATTTTTGAGTCAGTTTATTAATATTGACGCAAAATTATGAACAAAAAAACATTCCGCATGTTAATCGGTTGAGTTTCTGCGAACTTATGGGAGTTTTCAAATTTCGTAGTTTTTGATCATAAGCCATGAAGGCCCCCTTCGATGAAATTTTTCAAAAACACTTTTTTTACAAAACTCATATTTTTGAGTCAGTTTATTAATATTGACGCAAAATTATGAACAAAAAAACATTCCGCATGTTAATCGGTTGAGTTTCTGCGAACTTATGGGAGTTTTCAAATTTCGTAGTTTTTGATCATAAGCCATGAAGGCCCCCTTCGATGAAATTTTTCAAAAACACTTTTTTTACAAAACTCATATTTTTGAGTCAGTTTATTAATATTGACGCAAAATTATGAACAAAAAGACATTCCGCATGTTAATCGGTTTAGTTTCTGCGAACTTATGGGAGTTTTCAAATTTCGTAGTTTTTGATCATAAGCCATGAAGGGGGGTTCGATGAAATTTTTTAAAAACACTTATTTTACAAAACTCATATTTTTGAGTCAGTTTATTAATATTGACGCAAAATTATGAACAAAAAAACATTCCGCATGTTAATCGGTTGAGTTTCTGCGAACTTATGGGAGTTTTCAAATTTCGTAGTTTTTGATCATAAGCCATGAAGGGGGGCTCGATGAAATTTTTCAAAAACCCTTTTTTTACAAAACTCATATTGTTGAGTCAATTTATTAATATTGACGCAAAATTATGAACAAAAAGACATTCCGCATGTTAATCGGTTGAGTTTCTGCGAACTTATGGGAGTTTTCAAATTTCGTAGTTTTTGATCATAAGCCATGAAGGGGGGTTCGATGAAATTTTTCAAAAACACTTTTTTTACAAAACTCATATTTTTGAGTCAGTTTATTAATATTGACGCAAAATTATGAACAAAAAAACATTCCGCATGTTAATCGGTTGAGTTTCTGCGAACTTATCGGAGTTTTCAAATTTCGTAGTTTTTGATCATAAGCCATGAAGGGGGGTTCGATGAAAATTTTCAAAAACCCTTTTTTTACAAAACTCATATTTTTGAGTCAGTTTATTAATATAGACGCAAAATTATGAACAAAAAGACATTCCGCATGTTAATCGGTTGAGTTTCTGCGAACTTATCGGAGTTTTCAAAATTCGTAGTTTTTGATCATAAGCCCTGAAGGGGGGTTCGATGAAATTTTTCAAAAACACATTTTTTACAAAACTCATATTGTTGAGTCAACTTATTAATATTGACGTAAAATTATGAACAAAAAGACATTCCGAATGTTAATCGGTTGAGTTTCTGCGAACTTATCGGAGTTTTCAAATTTCGTAGTTTTTGATCATAAGCCATGAAGGGGGGTTCGATGAAATTTTTCAAAAACACTTTTTTTACAAAACTCATATTTTTGAGTCAGTTTATTAATATTGACGCAAAATTATGAACAAAAAGACATTCCGCATGTTAATCGGTTGAGTTTCTGCGAACTTATCGGAGTTTTCAAATTTCGTAGTTTTTGATTATAAGCCATGAAGGGGTTCGATGAAATTTTTCAAAAACACTTTTTTTTACAAAACTCATATTTTTGAGTCAATTCATTAATATTGACGCAAAATTATGAACAAAAAGACATTCCGCATGTTAATCGGTTGAGTTTCTGCGAACTTATCGGAGTTTTCAAATTTCGTAGTTTTTGATCATAAGCCATGTAGGGGGGTTCGATGAAAATTTTCAAAAACCCTTTTTTTACAAAACTAATATTTTTGAGTCAGTTTATTAATATAGACGCAAAATTATGAACAAAAAGACATTCCGCATGTTAATCGGTTGAGTTTCTGCGAACTTATCGGAGTTTTCAAATTTCGTAGTTTTTGATCATAAGCCATGAAGGGGGGTTCGATGAAATTTTTCAAAAACACTTTTTACAAAACTCATATTTTTGAGTCAGTTTATTAATATTGACGCAAAATTATGAACAAAAAGACATTCCGCATGTTAATCGGTTGAGTTTCTGCGAACTTATCGGAGTTTTCAAAATTCGTAGTTTTTGATCATAAGCCATGAAGGGGGGTTCGATGAAATTTTTCAAAAACACTTTTTTTACAAAACTCATATTGTTGAGTCAACTTATTAATATTGACGTAAAATTATGAACAAAAAGACATTCCGAATGTTAATCGGTTGAGTTTCTGCGAACTTATCGGAGTTTTCAAATTTCGTAGTTTTTGATCATAAGCCATGAAGGGGGGTTCGATGAAATTTTTCAAAAACACTTTTTTTACAAAACTCATATTTTTGAGTCAGTTTATTAATATTGACGCAAAATTATGAACAAAAAGACATTCCCCATGTTAATCGGTTGAGTTTCTGCGAACTTATCGGAGTTTTCAAATTTCGTAGTTTTTGATTATAAGCCATGAAGGGGTTCGATGAAATTTTTCAAAAACACTTTTTTTTACAAAACTCATATTGTTGAGTCTGTTTATTAATATTGACGCAAAATTATGAACAAAAAGACATTCCGCATGTTAATCGGTTGAGTTTCTGCGAACTTATGGGAGTTTTCAAATTTCGTAGTTTTTGATCATAAGCCATGAAGGGGTGTTCGATGAAATTTTTCAAAAACACTTTTTTTACATAACTCATATTTTTGAGTCAATTTATTAATATTGACGCAAAATTATGATCAAAAAGACATTCCGCATGTTAATCGGTTGAGTTTCTGCGAACTTATGGGAGTTTTCAAATTTCGTAGTTTTTGATCATAAGCCATGAAGGGGGGTTCGATGAAATTTTTCAAAAACACTTTTTTTACAAAACTCATATTTTTGAGTCAGTTTATTAATATTGACGCAAAATTATGAACAAAAAGACATTCCGCATGTTAATCGGTTGAGTTTCTGCGAACTTATGGGAGTTTTCAAATTTCGTAGTTTTTGATCATAAGCCATGAAGGGGGGTTCGATGAAATTTTTCAAAAACACTTTTTTTACAAAACTCATATTTTTGAGTCAGTTTATTAATATTGACGCAAAATTATGAACAAAAAGACATTCCGCATGTTAATCGGTTGAGTTTCTGCGAACTTATGGGAGTTTTCAAATTTCGTAGTTTTTGATCATAAGCCATGAAGGGGGGTTCGATGAAATTTTTCAAAAACACTTTTTTTACAAAACTCATATTTTTGAGTCAGTTTATTAATATTGACGCAAAATTATGAACAAAAAGACATTCCGCATGTTAATTAGTTGAGTTTCTGCGAACTTATGGGAGTTTTCAAATTTCGTAGTTTTTGATCATAAGCCATGAAGGGGGGTTCGATGAAATTTTTCAAAAACACTTTTTTTACAAAACTCATATTTTTGAGTCAGTTTATTAATATTGACGCAAAATTATGAACAAAAAGACATTCCGCATGTTAATCGGTTGAGTTTCTGCGAACTTATGGGAGTTTTCAAATTTCGTAGTTTTTGATCATAGGAAATGAAGGGGGGTTCGATGAAATTTTTCAAAAACACTTTTTTTACAAAACTCATATTTTTGAGTCAGTTTATTAATATTGACGCAAAATTATGAACAAAAGGACATTCCGCATGTTAATCGGTTGAGTTTCTGCGAACTTATGGGAGCTTCAAATTTCGTAGTTTTTGATCATAAGCCATGAAGGGGGGTTCGATGAAATTTTTCAAAAACACTTTTTTTACAAAACTCATATTTTTGAGTCAGTTTATTAACATTGACGCAAAATTATGAACAAAAAGACATTCCGCATGTTAATCGGTTGAGTTTCTGCGAACTTATCGGAGTTTTCAAATTGCGTAGTTTTTGATCATAAGCCATGAAGGGGGGTTCGATGAAATTTTTCAAAAACACTTTTTTTACAAAACTCATATTTTTGAGTCAGTTTATTAATATTGACGCAAAATTATGAACAAAAGGACATTCCGCATGTTAATCGGTTGAGTTTCTGCGAACTTATCGGAGCTTCAAATTTCGTAGTTTTTGATCATAAGCCATGAAGGGGGGTTCGATGAAATTTTTCAAAAACACTTTTTTTACAAAACTCATTTTGTTTAGTCAATTTATTAATATTGACGCAAAATTATGAACAAAAGGACATTCCGCATGTTAATCGGTTGAGTTTCTGCGAACTTATCGGAGTTTTCAAATTTCGTAGTTTTTGATCATAAGCCATGAAGGGGGGTTCGATGAAATTTTTCAAAAACACTTTTTTTACAAAACTCATATTTTTGAGTCAATTCATTAATATTGACGCAAAATTATGAACAAAAAGACATTCCGCATGTTAATCGGTTGAGTTTCTGCGAACTTATCGGAGTTTTCAAATTTCGTAGTTTTTGATCATAAGCCATGAAGGGGGGTTCGATGAAATTTTTCAAAAACACTTTTTTTACAAAACTCATATTTTTGAGTCAGTTTATTAATATTGACGCAAAATTATGAACAAAAAGACATTCCGCATGTTAATCGGTTGAGTTTCTGCGAACTTATCGGAGTTTTCAAATTTCGTAGTTTTTGATCATAAGCCATGGAGGGGGGTTCGATGAAATTTTTCAAAAACCCTTTTTTTACAAAACTCATTTTGTTTAGTCAATTTATTAATATTGACGCAAAATTATGAACAAAAAGACATTCCGCATGTTAATCGGTTGAGTTTCTGCGAACCTTTGGGAGTTTTCAAATTTCGTAGTTTTTGATCATAAGCCATGAAGGGGGGTTCGATGAAATTTTTCAAAACACTTTTTTTACAAAACTCATATTTTTGAGTCAGTTTATTAATATTGACGCAAAATTATGAACAAAAAGACATTCCGCATATTAATCGGTTGAGTTTCTGCGAACTTATGGGAGTTTTCAAATTTCGTAGTTTTTGATCATAAGCCATGAAGGGGGGTTCGATGAAATTTTTCAAAAACACTTTTTACAAAACTCATATTTTTGAGTCAGTTTATTAATATTGACGCAAAATTATGAACAAAAAGACATTCCGCATGTTAATCGGTTGAGTTTCTGCGAACTTATCGGAGTTTTCAAAATTCGTAGTTTTTGATCATAAGCCATGAAGGGGGG